>WAAE01013223.1:11608-36742 GCA_013400495.1 Nicator chloris
CTGAGGAACACCACTGGTGACTGTCCCCAGCTGGATGCAGCACCATTCACCACCACTCTCTGGGCCTGGCCATGCAGCCAGTTCCTAACCCAGCACAGAGTGCTCCTGTCCAAGCCACGGGCTGCCAGCTTTTCCAGGAGTGTGCTGTGGGAGACAGTGTCAAAGGCCTTGCTGAAGTCCAAATAGACAACATCCACAGCCTTTCCCTCATCCACCAGGTGGGTCATTTGATCATAAGAGGAGAACAGGTTGGTCAAACAGTAACTGAACTAAAAAAAATAGACTTATAATTCTGCTATGTAAATTAGATGACATAAAAGTTTGTCTCCTAAACAAACTGCAATTGGAGACCCTAGGGACAACTGAGGTACCACTACTGGTAACTGTTTTCCTTATCCATCAGGACATGAGAACCTTTTCATAGAAGTTTGATCGAAGCTTGTGTTCCTCTCAAAGGATTGTATATTTGTAATTTTCTGACACATTCCCAAACTCTGGTTTGTCGAGTTGACTTTTATTTTTGGTCCCTGGATTTTTTATTCTGGGTGAAGAGAGCCTCATAATAGGATTGACCAATGTTCTTTCTTTAATGAAAGGAAGAACACATGGAATTCATTCCATGTAAATCAGTGTTCTGGTTCATTTGGTTAAATGTAATAATAAGAATAAGAGATAGAACTGAAGAGGGAATGAAGTGACCAAATGGAGGGGACTTGTCAGGTGATTGAAGAGATGGGGTCTCCATGGTTTGCATCAATGAAGCCAATTTTATTGAATACACTGCTGGTTTATATGCCTTTCAAACATGAGCTAAAAATAACTACTTCCTTAAGCAATAACAACCGTAACAACCATATCTACCTTTCTTAGTAACATTGCTTAACTATGGGCTAGCATGGACTTGCACAGGCCTGTACTGTCTTGCTTACCAAGCATACCCTTATCTCTTCCTCCTTCAGGGTCCTGCCTCGACTTGCCAGAGCTTGTGGCCCTCTAGCACATCTACTTCTGTAATGAGTTCAGCCGTACTTGGAGTTCTGCTTCCTAGCTGTATTCCCACAGGGACTGATTGCTACTGAAGAGTGGTGGGATGATTGTTTCTCAATCAGTGCCCTAATGTGTGCTGTGGTAGGCAGCAGTACGCCAATGAGGACACGGGGCACTTGACTGCATGAAGCCGCTGTGCAAAGGTGCCTGCTTTGGATACCAGCTGTAAATAGACCAGATGATGTTTTTTCCCCAAGGTGATGGAATGAGTAGGTGCTTAGTGTTGGAGTAGCTCCTTGTGAGAGCCCCAGAAGAATTAAAAAGGTTTTGTTTGTCCTTAAACCTATATGAGTCTTTTGTTTGCTATATGTGACCACTGCAGTATAGAAATGCGAAGGACCGGTTTGCACTAGTGAGGACACCAGTTTCTCTCTCTGAAAAATGTGTCAGCACCAATGCTGTTATAATTAAATAAATACCAATAGAGTTTAGATTAATTCACTTCTCAAATATTCTGTGTGTTGATGGATATACAGAACGAAAGTAATTATTAGTGAACCTGGTCATCATGTTGACTAAGTAAATAAAATTACACTGGTAAAGACGGAAATTATCAGACGGTCAGGTGTGCTGTGATTAATTTTTCATTTTGTTTACATGATTCCAGTGTAATTTATGAATGCCCAGATGCTGCAGTAGGACATTTCAAATAGCAGCTACTGGAATTGTGGTTTACTCTTTTAATGGTTCTTAAGAGTATCAGAGGTCATGTAGGCTGAAAAAAAAGTCACGGTGCTGAGTACCATAGAATTACCTAGGAAAAAAATGGAATTAGTTATTCTTGATTTTGGGGAGGTCTCAGTTGTGTGATGAACTCTTCCCCCCCCTCCTCATCCCCCTCTACCAAAATGCTGCTGGTTTCTTGTGACTTGGTGCTGTATCAGTGTTATTGGATGTGCTGGAACTGCACAATGCCCATTCTGTAAGAAGGAGGGGGACACAACCAGCCTGATTGTGCCAGCTTTTAGCAGTTCACTGAGTGGTCAGGTATGACTTTGGGATTGCCAGCCACCAGGGACCAGCAAAGAGACCCCCAGGACATGAAAATGCATGCATAAAGGATAGGAAAAATATCTTAATGATTTGGGGGAAATGATTACCAATGTTTATTCTGGGAAAATCAATGAATATGTATGTAAAATATATAAACAGGAAGTTTTCTGTGATTAGCTTGCACAGAATTTTGGAGGAAATATCCCCTCATGCATCTGTCCACATAAAGAATGCTTGCTTTTTAATGCTACGTTGGTGTTAAGAAAGTTTTTTATTTTCAACTATTTTTGGTACCCTGAGTGCCCTTTAGCTTGTGTATGAATGAGCAGTGTAGTGTTCGGAAGAAGCTGAAAATTGTTGCTTAGAGAATATTTTTATAATTTTGATTCTCAGTGATGATTCATGACTTGTTTTAACAGTGAAAATAGATCATCCTAATGGGATTGCGCAGCTCTGCCAGGGACAGATGCTGAATGGTAAACTGTTGCATCGCATGGCTACAGAGTTCATTGTGTGTGGGAAGGCACAGCTGCTGTGAGGCTGGCAGGGAAAACAGGAGACAAGTCTTTGTCAAGCTGGAGAATCCATTTATTTCCCCCAGGGCCGGGGACGGGGAGGAAGCCAGGGAAGAAGAGGGTGGCAGGGGAGGAGGAGGAAGCTGGAGAGGAAGAGAGAGAGAGGCAGGGAAGGGGGAGGAAGAGAAAAGAAGAGAGGACGACAAGCTAAAGGGCACTCAGGGTACCNAGGGAGGGGGAGGAAGAGAGGGAAGAGAGGACGTCAAGGGAGGGGGAGGAAGAGAGGGGAAGCAGGGGCAGGGTGGTGGGGTTTTATAGGGTGAAGGCAGGGGTAGAGTTTAGGGCTTGGGACAAGGGAGGAGTCTAGAGTAAACATGTGACTCTCCTAACTGTGTGTGTGCTATGGCTAGGGTGGATGTGTCACAGAAAATCAGAAAAGCTGGTGGTGGTAGATTTGCAACGCAACAGTTTCTATGCTAGGATGTCTGATGTGAGAAATAAATCCCACTCTTCAACATTTTGGGTTACCTATGGCACCTGGGGATGGCTGAACACCTAAGCAAGCAGCTGTTTGGGGCTAAGTTAGGTCACAAGTGGGAGTGTATTTTGCAAGGCTTTACTTGGGCAAAGGCACATCTTGGCAAAGTTAAAGCAAAGAATTTATAGATAGTTATTGTGGAAGATCAGACAGCTACAGAAGCTGAGCTGGGTAGCACTGCCAACCTCTTGGCCCTGGTACAGTGGAAGCCAGGGGAGAGATAAACTCAAAGCAAGAGCAAAAGTGAAGATGTCATATCTTGTCACTTTGAATGCTCTGATGAGAGAAGCTCTAACAAGGACGTTGCTAGCACAAAAGAATGTAACAGGAAGCTGATAATCAAGAAGGTTGTGTTGATATGGAAATGGAAAAAAGGGGTCCGAGTGGAAAATTTGGAAATTAGAGAACTGTAAATACATGTGATTAGTGTAATAAACCGGCTTTGCTTGCATAGCATGGTCCATCTTTCTCAAGCCTGCAGTTATAACTAATATTAACTGATCTAGATGTTTTAAGGTTATTAGATAGTGGTACTGAAAGGGTTAAAATCATTGTGCTTAGGCATACTTGAGTGGTTCTGTAACCCAGCAATGGGAATGGCCAGAGAAAAGCGAAATGATTGGCAATGAGTGAATGAGTATAAATCATATAAACTGTTGGTTTGGAGTTCAACCTTGTTATCTGGAGGGAGACATTGTATTATTGGAGGGGAAAGATGTTAGCTCTTGTTTGGGAACAACCGGATCCCAATATGAGACACTGTTATTTTATACTTTGGAAAGAATCTTCTGGGTGTTGCTAGAAGACTTAAGTGATGATAACATAGTTTGACCCAACTTTGTATCCAGATGTGATTCTGATATGCTGAGGCTGTGACCCAGTCCAGTGGAGCACTTCTGTGTTCCTTGGACAAACTCCCTAGCTTGATCAGCTCTGCATCTCTGGATCAGAAATCACCTTCCAGGAATGGGAGCAATACTGCATGGGGAGGCAGCTTGAGCTGGCACTTCTCTGGTGTGCTTGTGCATCCACAGCCTTCAAATGGTTTCTAGAATTTCCTTGGTCTGTTTTTCTGGACAAGGTAGCTTTGCAAATCAGAAAGTTTACTCTTGTTTTTTATGTAGCATGAATTTTCACCTAAAATGGAATATATTTCTGCCACTGCTAATTTGGAAGGTGTTGAATTGGTGCAGAACAACTGCATCAGAAAATGAGTAGAAATATGGGAGAAAGTGGAAATGTGTAATTGTCTTCAATTTAATCTTTAATATTGTGATTGTTAAGGTGTCATTTTACAAAGTCTAAAAGCTGTCATGTTTAAAATCACTGTTGTCACAGTAGAGACGGACACATTACTGCAAGATTCAAGTGGCGATAGCAATCTTGATTGTTCACAACTCATATGGTTTTCAAAAATCGCATGTTTGATTCCAATTGGCTAGCAACTTGTTACCACCCAGTTCACTGGCCAATAGCTGCCTACCTATGTGCTTGCCAAAGATTGGCTGGCATCTGTTCCTTGCAGTTAAGTCCTGCTTTTTAGTGCCTTCTTCCTTAAAGATGTTTACTTTCTTTCTTCCACAGGTACAGGCTGATCAAGTCAAGGTCAGGGTTACTTGTGTTTGTGAGGCCTTCAGGCCAGCTGTTAGCTGTCACACAATGTCAGCATCCCAACCCTAAAGGAGTTCCGAAGATGAGTTTGAGAACTCTATTATGTATCAAAAATCAACAATGGCTTGACCTGTAGGGGAATGAGGTGTGGTGCGACACACCCCAGAGTTGCAGAAACTGTCACGTGCTCTGCGACACATATGCAGGCCATAATCATGATATGATTATCAGTTTTTACAGTGTGGGGAATGCCTACGACAGCAAAGGCCAGTTGCCAATGTTCAACAACATCATGTCTTTTTTCTCCAGCATGAGCTGAGGCCCATATAGCGGATGAAAAGGTGTCTACTGAAACATGTCTGTACTTTAGACAACCAAAATCAGAAATGTGTGTAATATCTCTCTGCCAAACTTGTAAGGCTCACAGACCACAGGGGTTAACACCCATCTGCAGTGGCGCAGTATGGCCTTGACAATCAGGACAAGTTAACAATTTTGCATTGTCTTGGTGTTTGCTAAAAAAAAATTGTCGTTGTAGGGCTCGAACACCTTGGCGGAAAAAGGCATCTGATGCTCTTGCTTGTGCCAGCATATCTGGGTGTGGTGCTGTCCAGGCAGGGCAAGCTAACCAATCAGCTCATGCATTTCCTTTTGCTATAAAGCCTGGAAAATTTGTATGACTTAAAATATGCATAACATTATAGGGACAAGTTCTGGTTTGGATTATATGAAACAATGTTTTTATTAAATCAAATAGTGCAGCATTATTAGTTTCTTTCAGTAATGCTTGGTCTAATCTTTGTGTGATATCTGCAACATAAGCAGAATCAGTTACAATATTTAAGGGAACTTAAGAGAAATGTTGAAAAGGCATGGTTACAGCACCTAACTCTACTAACTTACTATTGTGACCCTCTAGTGTTTGCTATCCATGGTCATCTTTCCAGGTCACGAAGGCTTTTCCTGTTTTCCCAGACCCATCAGTAGAAACAACCGTTCAAGGGTGTGCAATTGTTCAGCAGTTTCAAAGACAGCACAGTGGTCTCGCTCAGTTGCAACAGTTTTTGACTGGGCAGGTGATAGGTAATTTGCCCTGTAAAGTTTTGTAAAGCACTCTGTAGAGCTGTGCTATTTGCAAAGCACCGTTCAAAATATTCTTGTTGTACTGGTATAATAAGGTTTTGAGGGACCTTTAGCATTCAGCTGCAACTACCTTTGATGGCATGTAATAACTAGTTGTGCAATTAAATCAAAAATAGTAGGTGCTGTCTTCTTAGGTTGATGGGGCAAGAAGATCCATTCTAAAATGTGTAGTGGGTCAGACCACTGAGTGTCTCACTTAGCAATGATACCTGTAGGATATAAATCAACAACAACAATAAACTCTGTAATAGAAACTTCAGGACATATCTGATAAACTCGTCAGTTTGTTATTGGCCCCCTCTACTGTTTCAACTGCGGTTTTCTCTTTCAGAGTTAATTTCCTTGGAGAAGTTAGCTCAAGGTCACCTTTAAGAATATTAAAGAAGGGTGATAATTGTGGGGTGCTTTACCCTAAAGAGGGTCATACCCAGTTGATGATACCCAAAAGTTTTTGTTTTCATTCAGTGTTTGAACCTTAGTTAAAAAGTGTATTGTTTGTGGCTCTGTTGTTTGATCTAATATTTTAACTCCCAGGTACTTCTATGGGAGTTGCTGCTGCTCCTTTTCTGATCCAATTTGCAACCCAAACTCTTGTGGTGCTCGCATCAATGTTGACTGAATCTGCAAAATGCGCTCCTTGGTTGAGGTTGCTATAAAAATGTCATCCATATAATAACAGTATGCTCCTGGGAATTGTTCTCTCACTATTGAGAGTGCCTGTGCAACATACCATTGACAAATTGTTGGACTATTTTCCATACCCTGTGGCAGCACTTTCCATTTATATCGTAGGACTAGTGCTGCATGATTGATAGAGGGCACTGTAAATGCAAACTTTGGAATAGCATCAGTATGTAAAGGAACAGTGAAAAAACAATCTTCCAAGTTGACAATCAAAATGTCCCAGGTAGCAGGTATCATAGTTTGGGATGGCATTCCAGGCTGTAAAGCACGCATACTTTCCATAACTGCATTAATTAATTTTTCTTAAGTCATGGAGTAACCTCCATTTACCTGATTTCTTTTTAATCACATACACAGGAGTGTTCCATGGACTTGTTGATGGCTCAGTATGACTCCATGTATGGCACAGGTGCACACGTTGCTGGCAGTGTTGCAGGGATGGGGGCTTGGAAGAGAGCCATTCCCCTTCTAGTTTCTTGCCCTTCCTTTCTGCTTGTGAACTCAGTGTGGTACCTGTTTCCCCCAACTGGTTCCCTCCATGCTCCACCATCACCAAGTGTTTCAGCAGGTGGCGCCTGTGGTGCCTCAGCTGCCGCTTTTGCGTTTTGCTCAGCTTTTAGCAGTTTCAAGGTATCCAGCACCAGCATCCAGGTAGTTATAATATTTTTATCAGTCTCATTTCCTCGAGAGGCTGACTCAAAAATCCAATCACCACCCCACTCCCAGTTTTTAATACTAAATGTGGCTTCTGTGGTGGCATCTACACCTTGGTTCTTACACCACAACAATAAATTTTGCAGTCCCTGTTCATCATATTTTATCTCTCATTTGCGTGACATAAGGGTGCATACATTCACTAAAACTCTTTCTTCGGTTGAGACTTGAGCTCACATTGTCCCCAGTGACTCACTTTCTTACACGTCCAGATTTTTGCAGCCCCCCACACTGCCTGCAGCTCTCCAGGCTGCCCTTCCATGCTGGGCTCCATGTCTGCCGGTCTCCATGCATCTGGCTATTCCCTATCACGTCGGGGTCACCAGACGTTGCAGTGGAGACGGACACAACACTCCAAGGTTCAACCAGCAATAGCAATCTTGATTGTTTACAGCTCACATTTATATGGTTTTCAGAAATGACGAGTTTGATTCCAATTGGCTAGCAACTTATTACCCCCGAGTTCACTGGCCAATAGCTGCCTGCGTACGTGCTTGCCAAAGATTGGCTGGCATCTGTTCCTTGCAGTGAAGTCCTTCTGCTTTTCAGTGCCTTCTTCCTTAAAGATGTTTACTTCCTTTCTTTCACGGGTACAGGCTGATGCAGCCACGGTCAGGGTTACTTGTGTTCGTGAGGCCTTCAGGCCAGCTGTTAGCTGTCACACAACGTCAGCATCCCAACCCTAAAGGAGTTCCAAAGATGAGCTTGAGAACTCTATTACGTATCAAAAATCATGGCTCACTAGAGATTTATTTAAGTTACATCATTATCTCCCTTTTACCTCTGATATTCCACAAGCAATGCCTCTCTTCCTCCTAAGGATAACCCCATCAGCCTCTATCTCCCATTCCCATCAGTCCTCGCTCAGGCTGCTGAAATCATCAACATATTACAACAACTGTTGTTCCTTTATATTCGCTCTCAAAGTTGGCTCCCTTTTTAGACCTGGTGAAGGACCTTTTTGGCTCCTCCTCAGTGTAGCAGGTGCCAGCCTTCAGCATTTGCATTACTGGCATGCTCCAACAGCTGCTGGCCTGTGCCTGAGAGCCAGAAGGCTACTAGATGTGTTTTGAGTTTGCAGTGTTGATCATTTGGGCTTTTAGTGTTTTTTCCCTTCCCATCCAATTTGATGCCTGAAGTGCTCTAAGCCCTAGAAACAGTGCAGTGCCCTTTTTTCCCTAAAGTCGGCACATTATCACATGCAATGTGCTACTCTGATTTGTCTACATATCTAATAGGATACATGTCACCTTTGAAAACTTGAGCCACATTGTGTGGCCAGGTTCTACAGGAGCAGCAAGCTATCTCATCAACCTGTGAAATGTCTTGTTTATCTGACATATCTTGGTGTTGAGGTGATTTTTCTTGACTTGCATGTGGAGTTCTTACAGCTAAATTATCTACCAGTTTTCACTTCTTCCAGGCATGTCAGGTTATTGCTCTAGATATGTGTAAACATTACAAGTTGCAACACTCCAACAGAGAAATGTGCTCTTAGAAGCTGCTGCAACTTCCTTTTCATATATGTCAGTCTTGTGTAAACAATTCTACCAACAGAAGCATAAGCAAGTCTTGACTATTACTTATGTCTGTTGCAATAGAGATGGACAAAGACACTTCTTTCTTCTTGCAGAATAGCCAAATCTTTATTGCACACAGCTCATTTTTATATGGTATCAGAAGGCATTGTGTTTGAATCTAATAGGTCGGCAAATCACTGAAACTCACTTCGTTGGTTGGTGATGGCTAGTGTACATGTCTATCAAACTTTTGTCTTTCTAGAAATGTTTACATGTTTTTTCTTCATGGATTCTCATGGAATAGACTTCTTATTTTTACAGGTGCAAACGGTTTTCTCACAAGAATAGATTGTTATGCAAACTGATTCTACTTCTTATAATTATTTTCTCATGGGAATAAGCACAGATTCCCACTGTTACAGGATTCTATTCTCATGCAAGCTGACAGGTTTCTCATGGGAACTTATCATACTAGCTTTTGCTCAGCTGAAGTAATAAGGCCTGATTTTACAAGGCCCTTCTTTTATAATGTTTTTACCTATAATGTCTTAAATGCATTGAAAATCTCCTGATGACCTACAGAAAGCAGGGGGGGTTGAGTCACTGCTGAAAATTAGTTATTAATTTTAGCACTTTAGTTGAGAATACTTAGCTTTGAGTTAATCCTACAACTGGAAAATACACAAATAAAGACCTCACATTCTAGTTACTGATACAGTAATCTGTGAGGCTGTGATTTTGGGGCAGGGTGGTGATTCTTTGTTTTGAGTTAGGCCATCACAGTTACAGGGAAGGCTGTTGTAATACCTGTGTCATAATTACGATTTGCTGTTTGTTAATGCCAGTGTTTGTTGCTATGTTTATCTAGACATGCTTAGAAGGAGAAATGAATGTAAATTCAGCTAATCAATTAAAATTAATTTTTCTAGGCACAGATAGTTTGTGACCTGATCATGATACAACTTTTTTTTTTATGTTTAGCTCCAGCTTTGGATGAAACAGCAGGAAGCATGAAAGAATAGAAGAGCAAACACTTCCTCCTGTTAATTTAGCTATTTATTTGGTTCCTTGTGTGTAGTGGGCTGTATTCTATGGGATTTTAAATTTATTTTTTTCTTTGCTTGCATAAGAGGGGCTTTCATTTTTCTGCACTGTTGTATGTATCTGAAATGTTTCTTCCTTTCATTTTACAGGAGGAAAATGGCTCAAACTATTGCACCAGCAACATCCATCCATGATGAGGAATCCTTGGAAAGCAGAATGGTGGTTACATTCCTCATGTCAGGACTTGAGTCAATGGTTAGTAGAGAGGTTAAGTTTCTGCATCATAAATCTGTCTTGGTATTTGCAGGATTACATCAGTATATTGCTTCTCCCTGGGCAGCAGGGAAGGTGGATTGTTGTATCTGTTGTGTGTATCCAACCAGCTGTAACTCTGTCTTTGCTTGTGATAAATTGTGCTATCGGTAATCTTGTTTCTTGTTGTGGTTGTTTAAAAATTATTGTGCCAAATAAATGGAAAATATTTGTTGATTGGTTAGGTACAGCGTGGTTGAAAGGCAAGAGTGTGTTCTGGTTTTTGTCATATGTGATGTAGAGTGAATAAATGGCTTTGAGGCTAATGCCTTGTCTTCAGCTGCACCAACTCAACGAAACTTGTTCAGAAAATACTTCTTTTAGTTGGCATATCATCTGCTTTTAGAAGTTATTCCATTGTGCGGTGGGGTTTACAGTTGGCCTGGGCTGTGATTGGAAATGCCTGTCCCATTTCCTTGAAGCTGAGGCACTGTCCAAGATTTGGTTCTTTGAAATTGGGTTTTTTTAATGGTAACCATGAACAAACATTTTCTTTTTAGCAATGAAACTTTGAGTGGATTAGTTATTAGAAAATATATTGCGAGTCTTTGATCCCATTCGGTATATTTGGTTCTTAAAGTCTTTGTGTCACTTTTTCCTCCCATGCTGCAACTGTTGGTGTTTTTAGAGGTTGTAGCAAACTGTGAGTTAGTTACTAGGAGAGACTGACCTTTTGTGATCACTGCTTGGTCATCTCACCAGTTTTCTTGGGATCCTTGTTGTCTTCATAGGCTTCCTGCCTTAATTCTTGGCAGAAATTTCTCCTGGCAGAACGTATGTAGGTGTTTGCAAGAATGGTGCAGTCCTTCCATGCAGGGGGAGTTCACCTGAGCCTAGCAGACAGGACAGGGCAGACTACAGGGAGCCATCCTGCTTGCAACTGCACCTTTCGGAACAGAACATGGTGTGTGAGAAGTGTGCTCTGAATGCACAAAACTCCTGTACGCTTTGTTGAAAGCTGGAGTAAGATACTCAGTATGATTAACATGGAAGTGATAATTTAACATGGATTAATGTCATAAATCATTTAATTTAAAAAATGCAATCTCTGAGTCTATACAAGGCCTGAATTTTGCTAATGAATCTACAATGCTTTTAAGATTTCTGATGAAAAGGATTCCAGAGGTGTAAATTGTGCTTTGGCACTGGCTGATGTTATGTTGCTCACAGTACCTTCTGAAGAGTGGATGCTGGCAGCAGTATTGTAATTGTTTTACATGATATCACATCCATTTTTATTAACTGTATCCTAACTTTGGTAATAAAATCTTTTTATTTTTCTTTTTCTAGTGTAAAGAACTTGCCAAGTCCAAGGCAGAAATTGCCTGTATTGGTGTATATGCGAGAAATGTTTTTGTAGTTGGAACTGAGAGAGGAAAAGCCTTTGTCAACTCTAGGGAAGATATTAAGATGGATTTTACAGAATACTGTAAGTTTCAATGTTTTGTTTTTATATGTCACTAGCTGCATAATGTATATTGCATGATATTAATAACTTCAGGAGCAAAATTCTGCCTATCATCACTGCGTGCTATAATTATGTTGGCTTTGGCAAATCAAGCTGTTTAGGAACACAAAAATGAGCACTAACAGTGATCTTGTCTGGATTGTTATTTCTACAATGGCTGGAAATGTTCATTTTTTCTTAGACAATGTGACAGGCTAGTACAATAAGAAGTATTAGACTGTCCACCCTTACAATACATCCTACATATCCTAGTGTGTGTTAATTTTTCCTTGTATCCCTGTGGGGGTCTGTTGCAATAGGACACGAAATGAAGAGACGGACTGCTAGAATTCTGAAAGTTAAAATCTACTTTATTTTAAATTTGACTCTTCTTAAATAGTATTTTAAACAAGTTTAATGATTGGTAGGTAAAGTTAATACTTCTTCAATCACATTGGTCAAAACAGATGTTTATTAAAAGATTCCCTCCTCAAAGAAGGAATGGAAACATAGATAAAACTAACAAAAACAATTCTCTTATTTACACCAAAATCAATGGGAAAACAATTTTAGAGACTAAAACATCAGAAGGCTAAAAATCAGGGCGACAGGGGTCAGTCTGATATTTAGATCCCGCAGCCTTTCCCTGGCTGCAGTGCCTTTGGTTGATCCGCAGTCTGACCTCAGGGGTATGTCTTGAAAAAGACAATCCCTTTACAACAGCATGCTCAGCTCTAGTGATTTCAGCTCAAGTGGTTTCAGCTCTCAGACTGCGGTTCCCAAGGCAATCTGCATTCCAGGGATGGCAAGTGACACAAGGCAGGAGCGAGGTGGGTCCTTTTCCCAGAGATCCTTCAATGAAGGCTTCCAGGAACAGACTGGGGCTTAGCCTCTCAGGCTCTCTTTTTATACACACAAGTGAGGGCGGGGACGAGAACTTGGACCAGTCACAACAGGAACCGCAGAATCATCCAATCGTGTGGAGGATCAGAAAGTGACCAATGACAGATCTGGAAAACCAGGAAGTAGGATAACTACCAACCAGCGGGATGCGATCTGGTTGAGGCTGCAAAGCCCCATGGGAGTGTTTTTGCACGTGACTTGTCGGGGATTTAGAAATCTGGGGTTCAGAGGAAGAACCAATCCCTGGGGGGGTCTGCAGGAGGCTACAGAGCCTCCTGGGGACATCCAGTTCTCTCACTGGGAGCCACGGGGACACCCCCTGCCACCCAAGGTTGCTACAATGTGGTAGCAGCTCACAGGCCTCTGACTCTCCACGGCAGGGAGCCGCCCCCTGGGGTAGCCCCAGGGGCTACCACATATCCCCTCCTCCAAAGTGTTTTTTTTCCACTCAGGAAGACTGAGAAGAGCACTGAACAGGTAAAGGAGTGCTTCAATCAGCTCAGGTGATCCTGGTTTTTCAGATCACTTCATGCAGTGAAGCATGATGCAGTTTTGACAAGAAAGTATTTTTTCATGTAGCTTTTTAATATAATTTTGACTTACTAGGCAGAAGTATGCATCTATACCATAATGACTTAAAATTACATCTGCATTACTTTTGTACTGCTGTAAGTACATCCAGGGTGTGTTTTTTGTTTAATTTCATTTTTACAGTAAAACAGTGGAACTGTTGTGTTCCTAAAACTTGATTCATTCATACAGAACAGTATTTTTAGGGATAAGTTTCAAAGATTCAGTGACTATTTAGGGGAGCATTGATGCAGTCATTTAGGAAAGTGGTGGTGGTGGACACTGCCTAATAAATAACAAAATGTACATTTATTTCCCTAGAGAAAGAGAGAAGATGCAGGTCAAGGGTAGGGTATGATAGAAGAATCAGTCTGAGGAGGAGTTTAAAAAACTGTCAAGTTGTTGTTGTCAGGTTAAATACTGCTTGGAAAGCAACTACATTTAGTCTCTGACAGAAGGACTTACTCCCAAGAATGCTTTCGGTGCTATGTAAAATTCTCTTGGAGGCTCTGTCTCAAGGCCAGTTGTTTGTGGTAGGGCTCTGCATTTTTTTTTGTCACTGTCCTATTGGCATAGACAATGACTTGCTGTGCACATATTTACTCCAAGGAAAGTCACCACGATGTTGGGTTGTAAAAGATCACTGATATAAAAATGAGAATTGCAGCCTGATTGAGGAATCAAGCATAAGATGAATCAGTTTCATTTTTTCTTTCATTTTTACAAGGACAATCTTCTGATACTGTTGTTTGTGAAAACTGCTGTCTGAGTACTGGGGAGGGAGTTCAGTTTTTTCACCTGATTTCTTTTTTGGTTTTTTTTTTTTTTTTTTTTTTTTTTTTTTTTTTTTTTTTTTTTTTTTTTTTGTTTTTTNTTTTTTGGTTTGGTTTTTTTTTTTTTTTTTTTTGGTTGCTTAAAGGACTTCCCTGACGTCCTAGGTACTATGTTTTATTGCCAGAACAGTGGTATCATGGGCCCTGATATACCAGGGACTTTGTGTACTGGACACATCTATTAGTGGGGAATCTGGAATTATGGGGATTTGCTGTTTGATCTCCTGGCTAGATCTCTATTTCAGATTTTGTACTGTGGGAAGCACTGGCTTCTCGTCCATGCTTTTATTTGACTGTATGAGATCTGGTTTCTATAGATGCATGCCTCTGTTTAAATCCTACATAAATTTTGATAATCCTCACCTTTTGCTTTATTCCAGTTACGAGAAACTTGGTCTTGTTTTTGTCAGGCTGATAAAATTAAACAATATTAATTCTGAAGACAGTGTTTTCATTATGATTCTTGCAGAACATTATGGTGTAAATCTGTGTGAACAAGGTCAATTAATGTCAGTCATTGCTTTCATGGTTTCACTAAGTTCACATCTCCCATGCTTTCAGGGGAGTCTTGATGCTAGTAGTAGTTTTCTTCTGTTCCTGAGAAAGATGTTGATAATTCCGGAAAACATTACTTCAGAACAACAGTTTTTAGGAATAACAGCATTACATATTCCTGGTGATACTGATTCCATCACTGTCTTTGACAGCTTTGAAGTCTTCATGAAGTTTATAGTGTAATATCTTTTGCTCTAAAATGTAGAGCTGTGGAGGCAACAGTTCCTTTCCCCTCGTACCTTGTTACTTCAGTTCAGTATTGTAGTGGTTTTAATTAGCCAATTTGAGTTTCCTGGCAAACGCGCCCAATAATGTGGTGGGTTAAGCACCCTCTAGAATTACTTACTCATTTTCTGTTGTGAGATAAAAATTAATAGGAGAGCAAAGCAGCCTCAAAACTTTAAAGGCTATAAAGAACACTTTATTAACAAAACTAAAAGAAAAGAAAAAAATAAATAAGAAGAATTAGAATAAAACTTTCAGAACACTTTTCTTCTCCCCACAACCTTCTTTTCTTTCCCACTTACAACGTAGAGACAAAACCTTAGGACTTAGGTCAATTGACCACCTCTAAAATAGTCTTTCATCAGTTTTCTTAGGGAGGGGAGTCTTTTTTGCCATGTCATGGAGACTTCTCCGCAAGAAAAGAGTTCTCTTGTGGCTTCAGTTCTCACAAATAGCAGCCCCCTGGAAATTGGTATTTGTGAAGTCCTTCCCATCTTATGCAGCCTTCCCACAGCTGTGTTCATGGGCCATATCAAACTCATGGGGCATTATTTTAAGGATGACCTGTTCCAAGCAAAGTTTCTCTTTATCTATCTCTGAGATAATCTCTAGGAACAGGGGTCTTTTTCTTTCCCTGGAGGCAGAGGGTCTTTCATCACTCTCATCTCTCTCTGTTCAAGCTTCTCATGAGATCACAGCTACTTCAATATCTACTTGCTTCAGCATGAATGCCTTTGCTCATATCTGCAATTTGAACACTTCATCTCCCCATATTGTTTCTATGAATTAAAGGGATATTTTAGTGTATCGAATCTATCACCATGGCCTTGCAAAAGAATTTCAGCCTAAGACTGAGGCATCTCCTCATTCTCCTCCCATCTGGGACTTGACTCTTCTCTGATCTTCATGTCTTCATGTTGTTTCCTTATGTGCCTTCACTCTGTCCTTTTTTCTCACCTGACAGAGGATCAATGTCCTGCAAGTTTCAGCTGTGCAATAAAGGAGTTAATATCTCACCCGGGGCCTGGTCAAGGTGGTTGGCGGTGGCCAAAGCAGTCACGATGATGGATTGTAGGCCATGCTGGGGGCTGTGCCAGGATCTCAGGGGCCCAGCCAGAACGGCCACAGCTGCTCTGGCTGCATGGCTGGTCTCGGGCCCATGCTGCATTTAATTCCAGCCACGGGTCAACTTGACCGTGCTGGGGGGGTGGAACTGGCCCGGCGGCAAGATGTTAACAGCCACTGGGGCCTGGCCCGGCCCTCGGCCTCCCCTCCCCTGGCATTGCTGGGGCCCGGCCCGGTCGGCTCCGCGGGAAGGGGCCCGGCCCCTCAGCAGGGCCCGCCCTGCCCTGCCCAGCCTGGCCTGGCTGCATGGAGGGGGCTGGGCTGGCCTGTTCCATTCTGGAAGAAGAAGAGAGCTTTCCCAGGGTTTGTTCGATTTTTAACGTGTGTGTTCACAGAGGCGTGTTCAGCTTCTTAGTGGTTAACAAGGTGTCAGTATTCAAAACCAGCCAGTGATTGATTTTGTCAGGCACAGAGGAAACTGTTAGTATCTTCTCTTAGAAAAATCACTTCTCTGGGTGGGTTCTTCCGTTCTCACTAAATGGCAATCAGTGCAAAACTAGATCAAGTGTGAAAGCGAGCAATAGGCAGGGGTAGTTGAGATTTTAGTAGGTGTTTTGTAAGAATATAGGAGGGACACAGTTCTTTGTATTTCTAACAAGTGAAAGTTGAGTCCTTGATGCTTTAGGACTGATAAAGGCTTCTAAGAGATCCTACCTTGCTGTTAGAAGTAAACCTTTAAAATTTTATCTGTGATATCAGTCTCTGGAACACATTATGCTGACAATATCTCCACTTGGGGTTATCTTCATATTTTTTAAAATATGGAAGCAGAAGTCTAGTTACTAAGCACGCATCTGGTTATGTCTGACTCTGTGCAAGCCAGCATATATCTTCAATCTTTATTTCCACATTTTTCACAGCTCCTTTGTATAATTTGTTGTATATGAAGAGTTTTCAGAATTTGCAGGACTCAGGCTTCAAACCCACTGCTTCTTTAAAATTAATGAGTATAATTTAGTGGACTAAACTGTTAAAATGTATATATGAGGTTTATGAAGGAAGTAGCATGTACACTTTTTAGCAGTATAGAAATGATAAAAATAATAGTGGTTCAGTGAAAGCAGCACTGGAGTTTGGTTTCCTGTGGCTTTCATTCATGATGACTTTGACCCACGTGGGTTCCCTAAAGCCTTGCTGCAGGGCAAGGAGGATCCCTGCCCACAGCTTATTTACCTTATTACATTATGAAAATGTGTTAGGAGTTAATAATAACAATTCTTTTAAAATTTTACCATGATTGTGTAGTAAGTGTTGAAAAACCAGTCAACAGGCTTTAATTATTTGAGTCAGATAATGTATACTTCTGAGCTCTGCTTAATGAAGATGGCTGTGAGCTCTATGTTACAGTGAAAAAGACTGTTTCAGTCAGCGTAGAACTGCATGTGCTTGTATCCGGAACATGTGACTTGGGTAACCGGCTCTGTCAGCTGTTCTGGGCCTGTGTAAATTTGTAGTGTATATAGAAGGAGCATGTTCTTCAAGCACCTGCTCATATTGAGCATGTGGACAAGTGTAGATACTTCTGCACTGTAAACAATCAAGATCATATACATCTCGCTCGTTGTTTTAGTAGCTGTCCCCTGCAAAAGTGTATTGTGTGGTCCTCAGTTCCTCTTGCATGGCCTTGGAAAGATGAAGACAGCCTCTGGGCTGTCATCTCTGGATTGCTGTGAAGGTGTGGGTTATTAGCTATCCTGAACAGGTGACTTACTCATGGGGTATCTGAAAAATGCTGTTCCCTTCATGTGTCCATCTTTGTCATCTTGGCAGTTTCCCTTGGGGTCTGTGAATTCATTCTCATTTGAATGTGAGCTGGAGATAATTTATATGACAACCAAAGAAACCCCAGAACCCAGAGGAAGCCTTATTTTCCTGAGGTTGTATTTCCCTGTCAGAAGGCAGTTTTCAGAAGAGCCTCCTGACTCAGAAGCACCTTTTTGGTCACCTGTTCTGAATGAAAAGATATTTACCCAGCACCATGTGTTCCATGCCATCTGCCAAGGAGAAAATTCTTCTCCAAGAATCCCAGTTGTCTCTGCTAGCATTTCCACTGGTACTGGCTGCTACACCATTAATATGTGTGTTGCAGGGAAGCTTAATCCTGCTAGTTCTGCAGCTTCTGGCAGGTCTCCCGGTCTGCTGCTTTTTTCTTTGATGGTGCCAGGGCTTTGGACTCACTTGCCTGAGATGGGACCATCTTACACCTGTAGGTGGTTCATCTTGGATAGGTCCTTTATTTCTGGAGCCTTCATTTTTCTTCTGATGGCCTTGGATTTCCATCCTGATCTTAACAATGCATCTGGTATGCGCCAGGGTTTGACTTGAAGTCCTGTTAGAGACTTTGGGCCAGGGTCTTTCACTCTTCTTATACACTCTTCTACACAGACACTGTATCTCCGTGTCCACCCAGCCACAGGATGCAAGAACTTCTTGTAGTTTCAGGAATGCTCAAAATCTGAATGTTTTTAATGAACACAGCCATTCCTCCTGCTCAGGAAGAATGAATGGAATGCAGTTCTCCACAGCCTTTATGGGAAAGATTGCTCAGCTTTAGCTCCTCAGTATGTTTCTTTGGTTTGTGAATTACTGTTTCCTCTTGGATGTACTCCATCATCTGCAGGCAAGAAAAATGGTTCTTCCCATAAACTAGGCTACTGTGCATCTGCTTGAAGATTTGCTTTGAGGCTTCTGTCTCATTGAATCCTTCTGGCCTTTGAGTAAATAGAACCATCAAGATTTCTGGGGAATTCTTATTCTGACATTGTGCCCCTCCATGTTTTTGTCAGTGATGTAATGCTTCAGCAGTTTAAAGGGAGATGGAAAAAGCAAACAAAACCAGAACCTTGAAAGACTAGATCTTACTGGCTTAAAAAACAAAACACCCTTAAAACCATCCACTCTCTAATAGGATTGGCTGCTACTTGAGAGCCTCACTACTGGTGAGACTACTTTGGCCTGCTGTAATTGTCAAATGAATACCTGAATTGGCATTTTTGTCTTCTAGTATCTTGTCCCTATATTCTAAGGAGATCTAAGCATCTCTGACTGAAGTTACTATGAAGTGACCATGTCTAGTATCTTGCTATGTAAATGCTGGCTTCCTACTCTGTAGCTGTAATTCCTTACAGACAATCCTTTACAGTGATTGTCCTCACTTCAAGTTTTGGCTTCCGGAATAGCTGCTGTTCACTGTACATTATCTCTCTGGAGAATCAATGTTTTAGCTTAATATCCAAGAAATTTTCAAACAAAAAGACTGTAAAGCAGTTCTTGAGTATTCAAGGATATACAAACAAGATTTTGAATAGTCAGTCTCTACATCACACCTCCATTGACGACCATCAGTCTACTTTATCCCCTTTTGCCTAACTTTGCAAGGCAAATAATGTAGTTTTTGTGCTGCATATTTTTCACATATCATATGTTTATTAACTGAATTCAGCATTAATAGTCTAGATCTTTGTGAAAAACATAGAATTTTCCTATCTTTTAGCTGTACTTTGTGACCTGCTATACTCTCCCTAACACTTATTTTTTCCCAACTTCCTGGGGAATTTCATAAAAGGGTTTTACCTGAAGTGGGTGATGGCCAGCCCAGCTAACCATGCATTTTTATGGTCTCCTTTGCAAGCCCTTTATAATGGTATTAGGGTTGAATTAGTCTGCTTTTCTGAAGTTTTACATTATTGGCAGTTTCTCTTGATTTACAAGTCAGTTCACCCCTTTTCCCAAGTTCTCAAAATAAAAAGAAACTTGTATTTTCAAAACTTCTGCTCCCTAGTTAGACACAAGTCATTTTGTCTCTGATAGATAACACAGAGAATAGAAACTTTCAGTTTCCCTGAAGTTGCTAGATAAAGCTTAAAGACTAACTAGCAAAAAGAGATAAAAGAATGTAAAAGTATCCATGCAGGATGATAAACACAGCTGGAATCAGTGGAGAAACAGATAATGAGGAACATAGTGGCTTTTTTGACTAAATTATGTAACAGGAAGCAACACAAATGCCTAAAGAAAAATTCAAGGCAAGATTATCTGTAACACTGGGGGCACGCAGTGAGTAACAGCCACCAGAGACCCCTTTAGATGACCCTGCAGAAGCATAAAAAGACTTCCAGTAGGAAGCAGATGCATGCAAATTAGTTATAAGAAAAGTGATGTTATTATCTAGGAATTACATTGTAATAAATATGTATGAACATGATGGAATAAATATCCTGTTGTAAAGTTTTAGGACACACATTTGATCAGAGGAGATATCCTATGAGTGTGTCCAGTGCTGTAATAAAGAATGACTCCTTTCTAATACTTCCAATTGTGTTAGAAAGTTTATTTTCTGTCTGGTTTTGGTATCACCTCCCTTTCTTGGAGGTACTTCCTTTGCTTCCATCACCTGCCTCTCTTCGCTGTAGATGTGTCAAGAACAGAGACTCTTGCATGTGGTGTGCCAGTTCAGATGCCTTTTCTTTCCAGCACCCTTAGCTCTAGCCAAGCCCTGCCTAGCTCAGAGCTCCCTACTATTTTTTTTGGGTCATTTCGGAGCTGGGTAACTTGTACAGCCAGGTTGCCTGGCTGGTTTGTCAGAAACCTTTGGTGTCTGTCTCTGCCTAGCCAGCTAAGGGGTGTGAAAAACGAGGTCCACTGTCTTGGTAAAGTGTAAAGAGTTTAATAAAAAGTCAATAGGAGACAGAAAGCAAAGGGCTACGGCTGGGTGCTTGGCATTCAGCCAAGGGCACCCTTACTACATTAGACACATCCTTTAAATACCTTTTATGTTGCAACAGACTGTTGCATATTTATAGACCATTATGCATTATTCAAACTTTCCTTTGAGTTTAGATGTTCTTTTGCTTAGTTTTAACCTGTGACTTGTCTTCATGCCATCCTGTAGATTAAATCAATATACTTTATTTCTCCTTGTGGTTCCATCCTGTTAATTCTTACACTCCCTGGTAATGGGGAGGCAATAAATTCTTACTTTGGGATTCTGGTTTCTGTCACTGTTATCTTCACCCAGATAGAATAATCCACAAATGTGAGGAATCTCCTAATTACCTTCACCATTCTCTGAGTTAGTTACATGAATAAAAGCATTTTAACATCACATAGTCTCCATTTTAATATTACATTGTGGTCTAAGATACATTTATCACACTAGGGTTTCTAAGTTTTGTTAACAGCAAAAATAAAAGCTATATTCATACAGAAAAGTTATTTCAACATTATACATATAGCATTCATTTTAATATTTGCAAAAAGCCAATAATACAAGATGTATTTATAGCAGTCCCATTTCCATGGACACCACACATCTTGTTCCCTCAGGGTCGACAACAAACAGAAAATTACTGTAGGTAGTTAGTATTTTTGAAATACTTGTGCCTCCTAAATTCTGCCTCAGGTGATTTGCTTTTTGTGTGGTTCAAGTGATCCTTTGATAATTATAAAATTACTTTTCTTTAATTTGAAGATATTTTCCAATTTTGTGAACTGTAAAGCTGGATGGCCTTAAAGAGCTCACAGATGAATTGGGTGAATAACATTATAACCAAAGCAAAATGTTTTTAGCTATGCACCTACTTACTTTACCTCTTTCATTGCAGTAACTTTCCTTAAGCACAATTAATGAAATACACGTCTGAGTGGTGTCACAAAATTGTTGTTGCTCTTAAGTGGCCTCTCAGAGTGCCTGCACAGCGGTCACATTCATATTCTTAAAATTACTTCTTGTTTTTCTTTCCATGAAGGATTGAAAGCTACCTGATTAAAAATCTTCTGATGTTTTAAGATGCCTTAACTGCCATGGGACTGACAGCTCTTTTGCTAGAGGAGTCCTGAGCTCCATCAGCTTCAGATACCAAATTGTGCCAGCTTTTCTCTGTTGAGCATCTCATCTTCAGGTCTTTTTTTGAGGAAGTTTCAGTTAAGTAAATTGTTTTTCTGTTAAAGCTTGATTTCTTTGTTTCTTATTCTTTGGTGAGATGAGGACAGTGCTGGATTTGTTGCTTGTCTGCAGTGTGACCCACCAGAGCATTCTCTGCTCTGCAGGAGAAATGCAGCCTGTTTCCTCCCAACACAGCTCTCTGTTCTGTAGGAATGGGGACAGCTGGGAGATTCCTTTTCCAGCTAAATGATATGCTGAACTGTCAGGCCTGGAGGGAAGAATATTCTGAAGAACCAAAACACCTGGGCAGTCAAAGAAGATAAGAGACACAAACATATATTGACTCTCATTGCAAAATGAGGGTTCTTGGGAGTTCTGTAGTTGTAATCCTGCTGAATCCAGAAGAGCAGCAAAGCTAATTCTACAGGATGCTCACAACTGTGCAGAATGCTCTTCTTTTACCACATAACCATTCCTCCCCTTCATGAGCCATTTACGCTGTGAATACAGTCCCTCTTCTGCACCAGATCTTGTTGCATATGTCCCAGGCATCTCATCCCCAATGTAGCCCAAATCCTGCTCGGGGCTCCAGTGATTGTGGCAAGGGCTTCAGAAGAGCCTGTGAAGTTGTGTAACCTCCACGGGTTCATCTGTCCGTTGGTAGTGCCAGGAGGAGTGAATGCCTGCTAGGTTCGATCAATTGTGCTGAGCTGTTACAAATCTTGCTGCGTTTGAAACTTAATCTTGTTTGTGAGTCTTGGTTAAAATCAGCCAACGATTGTTGGAGGGATTAGGGAGGCAGATGCATAATGTGATCTTAGGAAAATGCATAAAAATCATGTAATAAAATAATCCCATAAGGGTTTGTCTTCTAGTTAAGAAAGAAAATTTCTCTTTCTGTCTGCTTTTCATTTTCATATGAAGTGGGCAGTGTTGTCATCTTAATTTTTGTTTGTTTATTGTTTTTAGAAAGTGTGGGTACACTTTTTGAGGCTGCTGGCAAAGGCATTTTCAGTGAATCAGTTTCTTACATGGGAAAAACCCCCACTCAAAAAGCTACATTAGATGTAGCTGTAAATGGAAACTGATATCCCAAGACCACAGGCAAATCTTACAAGCCGCCATTGATTAAGCACCTGTGTTGCGGGTATGTAACAATATCCCAGTTTTGCATTATTTTTCATGTTGATAGGCCTGTCATACTGTAGAGAAAGCAAAAGTTTCGGGCCTGTAGAGCTGGGAAGCTAAATGTCACATGGAGATGGGTTTCCAGGGCATGAAGCAGACGTATGATCTGCAGAGGAAGGACAAGATTCTCTTTGAAAAGAAGTTTCGAGAGTTTTTAAGATGATAAATGTGGTTTTACTAAAAGCATTCCTGCTTCAGCTCATTTCACAGCCCGTTTGTAATCAGTTGTTCAAACTGATGTTTGTTTTCTTGTGTCAGTGTAGAATTCTGATGCCAGCAGTCCTGGTGGTGCACATCGCAGTGTTTCAGGCTTATTGCTGTGCTGGCTCGTGGTGAAGTCATGGCACAGCTTCAGCACTGATCATGCTCTTGCACAAAGGAACACAGATCTCCCTTGCCTTTCCTTCCAGGTAGGCAAGCATATCTCTGTTGTTTGCCTCTGGTTTTGCTGGATGATTCTCAGTAAATCTTAGCAAGAATTGAATTGTGAGAAAGGAAGGCTGCCACCTGAAACCATCACTTCTGTTTGCTTTTTAATACTGGAAGTGTTCTTACTTCTTCACTCCTTTTCCAGTGACTTTTGCTCAGAGACTAGAACAAGATGTAGCGCTGAAATCTGTTTTGCGTGATGATGGCTTGTTTGTAGCTCCTCTTATTCAGCAGTAAGAGGTGTGTACTTAAAATGTCCTTTGAATCATGGCAAAAGTCAGATCCCTTCTGTAAAATGTTCTGCGAAGCTCATAGAGAATAAATAAACCGAGACATAATAGAGCTGCTGCGTAAGATGTCATGCACAGCACTAGGGAGCTATGGGACCCTTCACACTGGCATTTTACCTTTTCCTTAGTGACTCTGTTGGTCCTTCTTTTCTTGGCAGTTTAGGATTTTATTTTTACTGTGTTCTCCTCTCATGACATTAATGGTGTTTTCTACCTCTTCATGTCAAAAAAAGCCTCCTTGGATGTGTCTCTTAATTTGTCATTCGTATTCTGCAGGGGGTGATATTTGCAAAGATTGTAGGGATGATATAATAATTCTGGTGTAAATTTAAACTTGTTCATTGTTCATGTATGTATATAAGTGCATTTGCTTCTAATACAAATAAATTCTTAAAATTTCCTGGCAGGATTCCTTCTTGAGAATCTCTAGTCTAAAGAGAAGAGACTAGGCACTTTTAATAACTTACTATTTTATTTTATGTTTGTCTTATTTTTATAAATAACTGCTAGGTGTTGCAGAAGAGGACAGGCCTGCAGAACTGCAGAGAACAAGGACTACGCCACCTGTAAACAGACAGACAGTGGATACTGAGCAGGTGGAGGCTCTTAGAAAGTCTGTGGAGGACTTCTTCTGCGTCTGCTATGGTGGGTGCTTTGAATTCTTCTGAAGAGCTGTTCTAGATTTTTAAATTTTTATTCCATTTGGGAGGAAAAAACTGCATGATCTTAGCCTTCCAAGTACACTGCTATTTTTAGAAACTTTTAGTAGCCATTTCTAAAAAATATACATATAGTGTTTGTTCTTGATGTGTTTTGTGGAATGTGCTTTGAGATTACTGCACAGTGCATATTAGTGCCAGTGGTATTTTGTTTTCTGAGGAGATTTGCATCCACACTTTGCTTTTGCTCCAGTCCTATCCAAAGATACAAAGTTTTATGAGGGACTCATCCTTTTGCTAACTTTAGCAGTCTTGACATCAAAACAACCTCCTCTTTTTTTTTCTAGGTAAAGCTGTAGGAAACTCAACGATGGTACCTGTGCCATATGAAGAGATTCAGAGGAACCAGTCTGTGATAGTGCAGGGCCTGCCCGAAGGACTCACGTTTAAACATCCATCAAATTATGATGTTTCCACCCTGAAATGGATTTTGGAAAACAAATCACACATCTCATTTAGTATCAACAGGTCATTTGCTCTCTTTCTTGTGCTGGTCTGTCCAATTTGGTTTTGTACTTAAGTAAAATTAATTGGAATTTTTAATTAAATACATTATGGACTGTTTCTCTTAAACAGGAATTCTCTCTGTAATGAACACTACCAGGTAATCAACAATGTCTTTGCTAAAACTGAGTTTTTCTTCCCATATTTCCACACAGGCCTTTCCTAGAACCAAAGAAACACTTAGGTAAGTTTATGCTAAGTTCAGACTAAACAGAAAAATACTGTAATTGGAGTTTAGATAGCAATATACATAGAACATTTGGTCATGTCAATAAAGTGGCAAACTGTGCAGAAATTTTTAGACTGTTGCCTTACTTACAGACCTATAACTCTTTCCTCTA
>WAAE01013227.1:0-36529 GCA_013400495.1 Nicator chloris
TGGGATTTTAGGAAAGGATGAGGGCTTTAAGTTGTGGCAAAATGTGAGATTATTCAACAAGTTTGGAAGTTCACTGGACATCTTCCCAGATCTCTTTGGCGATTTTTATCCAACCCCACTTGCCTATGGTTCAAGTGGACCAAAAGCCTCCACCAAAGTCATGAAACACAGTCAAAAAATTGGGCTCCATTTGAGCTTAAGATGTGGCAGGAGTTTCAAGGGAGATCGGTAACTTCCTTGGCACCCCTTATAACTAATGCTCCTGTGGGAAGTCAGATCCCCCAAATGGGATGGACAGTTGCTTTCTAGATGGTGATGTGTGTCTCCAGGGCAGGAAATGCTGCAATTGTTATTTCTCACTTTTAACTTGATTGCCATAGCCCCAGATGGAGATCCCTCCAGGTCTTTTACTTGCAATTACTGTTTGAAGCAGGAAGAGATAAACCAAGAAGAAGGAAACGTGTGAGAAGGACTTTGAGAAGTATTCTAATACCCACTGCCATGGAGGGAACATTTACAATGAACAGAAAATGGTAAAAAATATTTGCATCCAGTTAATTTTCTGTATCACGCGCCAAATACAGAAAAATACCATAGTTAGGTCCTTATCTGCATAACAAATTTCTTTATAGTTTTTCTTCACTTATGAAAAGCTTTCAGTCATATGGGCGATGTTATATTTTCTGATCTCCACAATCTGGAAATGTTGAATTCTGCTCCAAGACGTCTATCTCTCACTAAAGATGATAAAGACCAAACTTTGTAAGAGTCTTCCATGACTGAATATCACTTCTCTTTCCTTCACAATTCAGCTAAGAATTTTTCTGTAACAATCTTGTACTTGGAAAATATGGCCTGAACAAGCTGAAGGTAATAACAAAATGGGTCTAGCAATAGTTAAATTAAAACAAAATTTTGACATGAATGCAGATTTTTAAATAAAAGCACAAACAACCTTAGCAGATGCAGCATTTTTTTCCTAGAAGACAACAAAAATGAAATATATTTGTAGAAAATTAGAAATATAAAAAGCAAGTATATGTATATATTGTTCTTGTACAACTACTGCATAGAGGGATTCTCTAAGGCATCTGTGTGTGCCATATTAGTCCTATTAAAGCATCATATTATTTTTAAAGTTCACATTATTTTGTGCAATATTTTTAAATATGTAGTTTATTCAGTCTCATTCAAATTTAATGAACTGCAGCAATTAAAATAACCATTTTCTTTCTATAGAAAGATTTGGACAGATGATAAGCAGTATTAACAGGCATCTGTGCTAAAGCTAAGCTTCAAATTATGTGTTAATTTCCAGTGCAAACATAAAGATGTATTGAAATGTATGAAAGGTACCATTTAGGAAAGAAATGGAAGCTTTTAAAATTCAGCTGT
The DNA here is from genome assembly GCA_013400495.1 of Nicator chloris. Lineage (NCBI taxonomy): Eukaryota > Metazoa > Chordata > Aves > Passeriformes > Pycnonotidae > Nicator > Nicator chloris. The sequence goes on from WAAE01013227.1 coordinate 1,396, forward strand.
ATGTCAAATAATGGAGGAAATGTAGACTTGGAAAAAAATACATTCCACAGTTTTCCCCTAAACTGACCCTTCAAATAAATGTTGTCTTTAACTTTTAAGATAATTATCTTATTTCATTTCTATTCTCTCCCATCCCATTTTCTAATAACACACCTCCATATGTTTTATCTTGCCACCCAATTACCAGGCCATGATATTATAGCTGCCACATTAGCTAGTCTCCTCCTCTTCTTATCCATCACTTATTAATGGGAATCTGCCCAGTACTTGTTTTTTGACTCAAACTAATGGCAGAAATCATCAAGAGGCCATAATTATTGCCTTAGACTCATGGACCACAGTCCAGTTGAGTGCAGAGGATGTATTTATTAACTCTCATTTTGTCTATGCTCTTAGAACCACACTTCTACCATAAAAGAGTCAGGGATGTTGGCATGACCTATACTCAGAGTTAATAACTACATGATCATTTCACACTGCCAATATTTATTCATCACTTATAATAAACAGGAAGAAGGCCCCTCACCAATGCAAAATTCAATGCTGGGAGTCAAATCCTCTCTGTTTAATACATTTTAGTCTGCACTTCAGTTGGATCTTCATGCCTTCCTCTTTGGAAAAATGGAGTCTACACTGCAGCATGAAACCTAGAAAGCTTAATTTAATTCTGTCTTACCCAAAAATCATCATTTGAAAGCTATGCACTGTTAAATTACTTGATTAAATTCTTTCAGGAACATTTGCAACTGCTAAGGAAAGGAATTTAAAGCACTGTCTGTGCATTCTATCATGTGTGTTTGAAGAAATGAAAAGTGTTTTTTAATGCAAAAAATTCTCACACTTCACCAATCTAGGACATCTATCTCATTATTTTTAAAACCCTTATTCTTTGCTCATACTCCCAATCCATTGTTTTTAACTTGACAAATAAACAAGGAAAACTCTTCTCATCCTGGAGCGATGTATACCTATTTATGTTAATTAATGACAACAAAGTCTCTTTTGGTATTTTCTATTTGAAACTGACTAAGAATCCCCTCAAAGTTGCAGGGAAGCTGAAAGAGTCTTGCTAAAGATATGCACATATTTTCAAATAGTTGGAGATCACAAGTTAGTATAGCAGATGCTGGAAACTGCTAATCATAAAAGGGAGAAATATCCATCTATGTCTGTTCACAAGCAAAGGCTTCTGAACATAATCTTACCATATCACAGCAGAAAACCACTCAATAGTGCAGCTCATGTATATTGGCCACAGGAGAAAACATTCTTCATTTCCATGTAGATAAATTTACAAGCTTAGGGGTTTTTGTGCAAAGGACGTCACTGGGTGTTGTTTGGTTAGTTTCTACCCTACATGTGTTTGAAGACCAAACCTTCTTAGTTTTCTGTTTAAGAACTTAAATGTGCTCCCAGGCAGCAAGTCTACTGTAGAGCTGTGAGCTCACTTTGGTTGTTGGCACATTTTGAACACCAATTTCAAGTGATGTTTGCTCATGTCTTTTGCTGTTTGTCTTAAATAATAGAGAATTAGTTCCAACTATGACTCATAAATAACCTACAGGCCTGGATTTACAGTGGCCTAAGAAGGCAAAACTATGACTACATAAAAAACAGTAATAAGACATGCTAATAAATAGATATCAGTATAGGACCTCTGTCTGTATACCCATTGCCTCTGTCCCTAACATCAGTACATGGGGTGTGTCCAAAAAAGTGTCTATAACTTATTAGACAAATTCAACCACTTATGGAAGGTGGTAATGCTCTGCCCCAAGGAAACAAATGTGATATGTCAGGTTAGGGTAAATTAGGCTAACTTTGGTTACATTTTTTAGTTATCACATAGTGCTTATATGATTAGTTCCTGTAGTTGCAGATGTGCAGGATTTGCTGATCCTGTACCTCTGGTCAGGGCAGAAAATCCACCAGACTCAGAACGCATCACACATAACATGAGTGTGCACATCCTCATGCAACACATGCTGAAAGTCCACCCAGACTTGTGTGAGAAAATCTGAGATAAAAACATGGGAGCATTTTTTCTTCTGTCATGCTGAGTTAGAACTTCGAATTTGAAAATGGCAGCTAAAGACAAATTGTCAAAATCTTCTGTGAATCAGAATTGAACGTACAATATGTGATCTCCCCTCTCAACAGGGAAGTATCTGCTTCTGAAATGACAATCTGCATTTGCTTTTCCTGGGCACATAAATAAATGAAGACTTACTTCAACTTAATGATACTGTTCACAGTTTACAAGGAATGCTTTTTATCTGATGGATAAGACTATTCCTTCTGTTCAGGATCCTTCAGTTAAATCTATCTTTATTCCACTTAATTAGAGTAAATCAGAGAAACTTGGAAAGGAACAAGAAGAAAAGAGAATTTGGTAGTCACACACGATAAGGTAAAAACAGAATGAATGAACCTCCTTTTAAAACTGCATATGATATTGCACACAAAAATAAAGGCAAACTCTGAACCTCTTCTTTCTTAATAGAAATAAATGAGGCAGATGTTCATCCAGTCCTCAGTGTCATCCCCCACTAGCTGCAAGGTCTGATGGAATTACAGTGCTGGCACTCTTCTCCCCAAGCAACTGACAACTTTTTCAGCAACATACAGAACAACGAGGTGCCAAACTTGCAGGAACAGATCCCGACACACTCTGACACCTTAAGTATCCCTGACAGATGTTTGTCTAGGAAGGAAACTCCATAATCTTCTGAAGAAGTGTCAGAACTCTTACAGGTGTAACCTTAGCTATACCTTTCTGGAGGACAGCTACTTCTTTTTTGTTCTATCAACAGAAGAGATACATCAATGTCCCTTATTCATTATGACTTTCTACACGGTATAAAACTGTTACATCTCCCACTTTTTATTTAGTCTCCTGTTTCCTAGATATTAAAAAAAAATCTAATTCCTTCAATTATTCGTTGCAGATTGCTTCCCAAACCTCATATTCCCACCACTAGTTTATAGATCTTTTCCAACTGCAGTGGCAGCAATTCCAGGAAGCAGTACCCAAGCAAGGCGTTCAAACAACCCTTTTGGCTAAGAAATTTACTCACCTTTTAAAATAGATTCTTAGCAAAACATGAAAAAACAAGTTTTGCTTTTCTCCATCAGTCTTGTACTGCTTTTTGTTCTCTGACCCACTGTTGATTTCTGATTATTTCTCCCATTTGTCAAGATCATTTTTAATCATGATCCTATCTTGTGAAATGCTTGCCAAATCAGATCTTGCTGGTTGGTTGGCCACTTAGTTGAATTGCTCATTGATTTATTTATTACCTCATTATCGGCTAAGTAGTTATAAGTGCATTTATTACGGTTTGTTCTGGTGTCCTGCTGCCTATCAAAGCAAGACTGACTGATTTATTGTTGCCAGAATTCTCCTTCCTCTTCATTTTTAAACACTGTGTGCCTCCAAAGCAACAGTGTATAAACACTTGATTCCAGCATGAGTTCCAACTACAAGATTGGTCCACGAACAGAAGAGAACTGCTTCTTTCCACACAGGTATTCTTATCTTAAAAGAAGCACTGTCTATTCAAATTTGAAGGAATGCAATCCTGTTGCTATTGTTTCAGATATATTGCCTGTTTTGATCATTACAAGATCCTGAGGTCACAAGACATTTGGTTTCTGAAACTTGACTGGATCTATGCAGCAAAGGAATTACAGGGTATGCAGGAATAATTGTTGGCAAGTACAGAAGGAGATCAGAAAGATGTGCCATTCTTCCTAAAGTGCAGTGGGTAAGATAACCATGTAAAATGTCTCAAAATGTCAGAATGCAAGCAATGAGATATGAAAAAAACCTACCTAGAAAAAAAAAAAGGAAAAAAGAAAAAGCCACACATTCAAGTCTGAGCTTTAAGAAGTCAAATTTTTATAGTAGGAATTACAATAGTATGGGTAGCTTATATCCCGGAATTAACTTACTGATATTCATGAACTAGGTACTGCTATTATGAATATTTATTGATGCTGAAAGCAGCAAAAATATAGAAAACATGTCTTGAAGTGACATGCTTAATTTTATTAATGAATTTAATTGATTTAAGCAATCTGTTGTACAGAGTAATATTTCTGTGCACAGAAGATTCTTGGAGATTCTTGTTTAAAATATTAATGTGAAAAATGAAGACTGCTGGAAAGCAGAAAAACTCTAATGGTAAGTGTGAGATGACAGTATGGTTGTTAAAATCACTAAAACTGCTTTCACACTCTTCTCATAATTTACACAAAATTTAGATAAATGGATTTTTAACACAATTCAATGAGTGATTTTATTGGTGTTAAGGGCATGTTAATTTTAATCAGTTGATAATTAAAGGCTTAGCTTATTGTTCTGTAACACCAAGCCATCAATTCTTTCCTCACTGATAGAAGATAATGATTCAAGTTTTCAAAACACTCTGAGATTCATACATATCATTACCATTAATTACTGTAAAAATTAAAAAGAATAACAAAAAAGTGAACTTAGAGGTGATCAGATGGCCAGACGCAATACAATGAGGAAAAAGACCAGCACATTAGGCATTCCACAAAACTTTGACACTCAGCTAAAATATCCAATCTTGAAAAGACTAATATCCCCAATTAGGAAAGGTACAATATTGATAGCTTGGTAAAAGTTAGCCTAATGATATGTGGTTTAGTGCACACTCGAAAAAATGCATTAGGGAAAGTTTTTGTGAAAGACAAGAAAAACAAGAGATCAAAAGTGAGTTAGCATGAGAGTGACAGAGTACCCAGAGACCAGGCAGCTCAAGGTCAAACCAAGCAAGCACTTCAAGCACTTTGTCTTCATGACTGAAAGGAGTGACCCATAGGTGCTTCTCCTGGAGTAGACAACTGCTTAGCTACTGCCAGCCTGGGATAAGAACAAAAGCAAAGCTCTCACCACATATCCCAACCAGACTTCCTTCCAGCTGGGGAAAGATGCTAGCCCTGCCTAGGGTGACTTTCTTTGCCTCTCTGGTTCATTGCCTTGCTTCACAAGGCAGCATTTCTACTCACTTGTGTTACAGGAACAGAGAGACTTCTTTCCTACAGCTTGCTGGCCTCACATTCTCCCTTTGGGTAATGTAGGTATATCAGACTTCAAAATGCAGTTCTAAAAGTCCATAACCTTTTTACAGTTGAATTCTTTTATAGGAGTCTGTGTACAGTTTATTCAAATCACAGGTGTTGGAAATTGAGTTTGCTTAGAGAGGAAGGAAGGGAAAGTATAACATATATTTCATACCAGATGATGACATGGAATGCAGTCATGCAGAAATCACTCAGCTTCTTCCTAGAGACTTCATTTCAAAGCACCATTAAGTAAAGCTGATTGTTTTGCCCAAACACTAACTTCATTACTTAAAAGTAATCTGCAAAGGAAATGCATGCGTTCTTTATTCACTAAATGATTCGCCTTGTTGAAGTGTCAGATAAGACAAAGAACCTTTAAATTCCAGAAGAGCTTGCTCACAAAATGAGACAAACCATTTTTTGTTTTACTGATTTATTTAATCAAGAATGCCTGAGTCATGAGTTACTAGTCTCTGTTATAAATTTCAATATAAAGTTCAAATTAAACATTTGATTCTGATTTCATTGAATATTACAAAATCTTCAACACTTGGTCAAATGTAAAGAAGAATTGAAGAGTACAGCCAATGTGCATCTACCAGGACAACATGATTCCCCAAAAGAGTAGAGCTAGACATAATTCCCAGAGGGTTTTAGCAGTGCCATGTGGAATTTCAGAGGAGTTCTGCTTTCATATTAAGACTAACAGGCAAATCCTAGCTGCATATGTCACCTTCGATCTGTAAGTCAGCCAGGGAATCTCAGCCAAAGAATTATCTGTGAAAATTCTTTCCGACTTACTGTAGCAGAAAGCTTCACCAAGTAATCCTATTTTCCACCACAGGAAAAACTTTGGGTTTTCTTTGCCCTTTTAATAGTCCCCCATTAGCTTAAAATTACTGAGATCATTAGAAATAAAGCATCCATATTTTGTGTATTTCATGCTAATTTTACAGACCTGCATGACATCAAATCCATCTTTATCCTGTGTAGACCACATAGGAATGCTGCCTAACAATAACTGCGCTCTTAAGTGTCTGATCACATGTGTGCACACAAATACATTTTCCCCTTCCAGTAAAGGTATAAATTCTCCACAATCTATAGTAAGCATATGTAGGAAAAGAAAAAAAAGGAAAGGATGAATACTTGACTCCTGTGACCTCAGAAGTGTATGAGGTGAAAATTTTGCTGCCCCTTTTACTTGTGTGACAAGAATTTTGCTTCAGAGGCCCTGATTACCTTCAATGCAGCACAGTTCTACAGATAGAGATGATGCCCTCATGCTGTTTGTTTGTAGGCATTTCATATCACAGCTGGCTGGTGGGTGCCACTGAGTATGAGCTGCTCATGTCTCACTTTTAGCTTAAATTCAGCCAGGCTTTTGTAAGCCAGCAAGTCACTATGCAGATGCAGACACAAAGTAATGGCTTTCCAGGAAGAGCTGGTGATGGAGAAACCCAGATCATTGCAATAAGCCTTTCAAATCTTGAGCAGGATTCTTAGCCAGCTCCTATTGCTGGGGCCTACTCTACTAAAGATTTTCTTTTGCATTGATATAAGAAAAATAATTCGGTAAAAACAAATGTAATCAACTGCAAGCACAAAATTAGTAAAAGCTGACCAAACAGCAATGAGTACATTAAAGTCTTGGAATCACAGTTAATTAGGAATACAAAGTTTGACCCAATCTATGCAGAATTAGGAAGTTCTCTGAGATACATCACCCAGTTTGGAGCACCACACTTCAAGGAAGGCATAAGTGAGCTAAAGAGACTCTGCGGAGAAAAGGAAGGGTCCAAAGTCTAAGAAGTTTACTATGACACACAACTAAAAAGAGAAGGGTTTTTCCTAAGATAACTGAGGGACAGACCCCTGGCATCAAAGATTACAAAATAGGGTACGAGTCAGAAAGGAAGAAACCATTTCCTGTGTCCACCAGGGCAAGACTCACCTATTGCACCTATACATTCAAAGTTCTACTTTTGGAAAGAAGAAAACTCACTTTCTAAAAGTAGGCAAATACATAGATTGACATTTTTAAAAACAACTTGGAGAGACATCTGTCAGGGAAGTCTTACACATAGCTGATCTTACCTTCAAACAGGGAATGAAATCGATGATCAACCATGGCCCCACCCAGCTTAATTTCTCTGAAATCATACAGAGGTAGCAAAGAGCACCAAGAACCAGTTCAGTGATGTGTTCAGTTCAGTGTCTCAGTTCAGCACCTTGAAAACATAGGATCAGAAGTTTCAAGGAAACAGAGAAAAAAGGGGGATCAGAAACATTTCAGTTTCTGTTGAGCACAGGGAAGATATGAAAAAGAAAATAAAGATGACACCCTGCAGTAAGGGTCAGGTGCAGTGGCAGACTGGGCTGTCAGAGCCAGTGTCTGGAGGTCACAGCCTCCCACAGGGCAGGTGGGGATTCCTCTGCCTGGTGCAGCTCAGCTTTTGGAGCAGAGAGTGTCCTATATATCCTGCTGTTAACCAGATTTTATGAGGAAGTGGGGAAGTGGGTTGAGAGGAGAGGTTTCATGCGTGCTTCAGACACAATGGGCTGAGAGGCAACTGTCAGGTATTTTGGTGATACCCTTTACATCAGAGAGCCATCTCCAAGGCACGGGACTATTAACTCACTGAGGTTAACAAGACAAAAACAAACAAACAAACAAACAAGAAAATAAAAACTTTGACTTCAAACTTGTAACATTTGCAGCACTCACTGTGTTTGTGCATCCTGTATTTGCAGGAGAGAAAATACAACTGCAGACCTTAAAATATTTCATGCCAAATATACTGAGAAAGATACAGACATTGATACATGTTGCTCTACTTTAATACATTCAGTTACCACATCTAACAATTTAAATATATTTTTCTCTCAGTAGTTAATTCTTAAGTCACCTGTTACTAATTAAATTAATTTCTCTAAAAAATGTACCTGAAAGTACCACTAAACCCATTTTTCTTTGCCAACATTGTTATCAATGCAGACAGAAAAAGGTTCTCTTAAAAATAAAACCCAAGCTTTTTCCTAATGGAAAAAACCTCATCTATATATAGATATATATGAAACATAGATGCTTTTATAGAAGGACAGTGCAGATGAAAAATAGGAGAAATTTAACTGCAAAAAAATATTTTACATTGTGTTTCTTACTTTTATTTTAACCAGTTGAAGTCAGACACAAAGTTACACATTGGGAAATAAACATTAAACAAACACTAAGTGTTGCATGCAAGCATTTCTTGGGAAAACTGAAAATGTGATATACAGAAAACGGTTTAATCATTAAATATAAAAAGTACGTGTTCCACAAACAGCAAGGGGACAGATGGGTGGAAGGCTTGGATGAGCTGTTTGATGGCCTCCCACCATTTGTTCTGGTATGCCAGCTGGTAATTATTCTGCAGAAAACTATGTAGGTCCAGGCTGTGTTTTGTCACATAAAATCTATACAATGACACGGGTCATAAACAATCCGTAGGCATATCTACATTGGATTTACAAAAGAAATGATGTAATGATAACTCAATGTAATTTTGAAAATAACAGAGGGATAACTGTGTATAGTGATGCGGTCACATCTGGTCAAACTGCCACATGTGCAAAATCAGACAACTTACCAGGCCAGCTGAAAAAATAATGCTGAAATATATCTGTACTGACTGTATTACTTTGTCCCAACCATTCTTGCTGTTATAGTTCCATCCATGGCCCTTTTGTGTCACAGTGCTAAAATTCAGTCCTGATACCAGGCTATGTTTTCAATCAGTCACTCATTTTTAGCCAGTTAGTAATCAATCAGATAGCAATTTTTCTTCTGACATGAGAAAATTGGGTACAACAGTTGCATTTAGCTACAGGTCGGATAGAGTTCATTGCTACAGCCCTATTTCTCCACTCTGTTGAATCATTATCATCATTCCCTTCACTGGTATTTTTTCCAGCTCATCTGAAATCATACAGAGGTAGCGAAGAGCACCAAGAACCAGTTCAGTGATGAACAAGTGATTGACACTGTCGCTGAACTTGAGTATTTCTGATTGAATATGTGGGGATCCACCACGTACATTTTAAAGTGATAGTTTTAGCGTAAATTAGGATATGAGGATGCATTCTTTCTCACAATAACAAATTATTGTTCTTATTACAAATCAGAATATTAAATGATATATTTTTCTGCTTATTAAGAGCTCTTCTCATTTTTACACTGGTGCCAGTTTTCACTGAGCTATTACACATAATTAAGATGACACTGAGGCTGATTGTTGACAGACTCCACCCACAGCTTACCTCCACTTTGCTCTTTCAGCACACTCCCAACGCCTATTAAATGTTGATTGATATGATATCTCAGCTTAAGATCATAACTACTAGCCTCACACTAGTCTGAGAATATTAAAAGTATTTTCCTAATGCTCAGAAATCTACTTGGAGGACTTAAAAAATTGTTATGATTTAATATGGCATATACATATGTCTATATAAATATATATTGATATTTATGAAGAAAAGATTCTATTTATTAGTCAGCCATTGATACACAATAAAGAATAGAAACTGGAAAACTTCACACACTTTAAAGAAAAAACAAAGAGGTTGAAAAAAAATACCTGGAATGTCCTTTAGAATAAAAGGCCAAGATTCATTTCTCTGTTATCCAGGATCCATGTCTTGGCAATAATTTTCTCTAAAACTACATGAAAAACAACATCTGGGGAAAAAATGTTTGTGAGAAAACTCAATAGTAACAGAAGAATTGTGTAAATAAAAGACTGTCCTCAACCAAAGTTCTTCAGTGGCCACCTTGACAGCTCTTTGTGGAAAACAGGTTCACTGAAGAACCAAAGGATACAAAGCAAAAGAGCAGAGATAATAGATTGCCACACTTTCAGATGCTAAATACCCAAACATGAATACTTATATCCATGTCTATACATCTGAATAATGTGACTTCTCCAAAATATGGATGTGAAGTCAGAGTCACAGTGCAAAGCAAGATATTTCAGGCCTGATGCTGGAGATGCACAAAGGCACACATGGATTTGATTTTAATTTTAGAGTTTTAGACAGATAATGGTATGAATTCTGCTAATTTTCTGCTCTTTTCTAGTTTTGAAATACTGATATTTTAATAGGCTATTTCATACAGATAGGTATCCGAGATTGAAGGATTGAGTCAGTCATAAAGCATATATTCTCTCTTTGAAAGAGAGAGAAGGAATTGCTTATTAGTTTAGACCAGATATTTAATGATCGTACTGAAAAAATATTCAGCCCAGAAAAATTTAGTGTTCCCAAATCCATTACAAGATCCCTCTGCCTACATAAACCAAAGTTTTGCTGCCCTTCTTTGTTACCATATTGCATTTCAGCTGCTTATCTGTTCACATTATCTGCTGCACACCGGCATCTATTCTGGCACTGCAGCTGATGTCCAGGTTTTTAGTGCTCACGACAAAATCACATTTCATTAGCGTTGTCCACATGGACATCTGTCATATTACATCGCATCTTGTATGCAGAATTTCATACAGAGTTTGATGTGAAAAACATGTCCCCAGAGATGTGCTCAAGAGTTGAGAGAAAAATAGATGTCTGGCATTTTTTAAGAAGGTTAGTTGGCTAGTCTGGTTCTGACTCTTGGAAAAAAAAAAAACAAAACAAAACAAAATATCACCACCACCACCACCATGTGTTGAAAGCAATCCCAAAGCTATATTCTTTTCACAAATTAAGAACTGTAGATTGAATTATTTGTAGTCATTTTCCTTATTGACTTTCACCTCCTCTTCCATTTAGGAGCTAACCACCATACTGTCATTCCCCCCTTCTGAAATTTTCCACTAAATATATTTTTATTGGTTTGAGGCTTCAGCTGTCAAAAGTCCACCATACATATTTTGAATTTAATCTTATCTGATTGTCTAAATGGCTCATCTTGACAGTTTTCTTCCTTACTGGGCAATCTTAATTGTTAACTTAAAATTTTCCTAGTCCAAAATTTTCAGGGAGTACTTTATCAACTGTAAGAGCCTTCTATTGGCTGAGCCCATTACTGGAATAGCTTTTGTCAGAAATTAAAAATGTTTCATATCTGAGTGTTCCTGAATCCTGTTTTTTCAGTACTAGCCATTGTTGTCTGAAAAAGGACACTTGCAATGAAAGTTCCTCTGCAATCTTAGGTATAGTTTATTAAAATTCACTCTCTGAATGAGGAACTTGTAAAAGAGTTGTCTCCTGATGCTAAATAAGTCACATGAACCCTAAATATATTACCTATAGGTAGCAAAGCGAGAAGGCAAATGTCTTCAGGTATGGGATGGAAAGACCTTAGCCTGGATGAGACACATATTACAGGAGCATTCAGTGCCAGAAGATATTTTAATCCCTTAGAATTGCACCAAAGCAAAGAAGTTATAGAGTACAACGTGATAGTGCATGATATAAATAATGAAACATAAATCTACTGCTGTAGCATTCATGAGACTTGAAACATTTTTAATAGGTCAAGGCAAAAAAAAGGTATTTATTTTTCCTACCTCAAACATTGAAAACCCATGATTTAATGCTAATAACTAAAAATAGATGAATAATATTTCTTCAAAGAGAAATGTAGTCCTTTAAAAATTTGCCACATATAAAGTTTTGCCAATGGAATGGAAATTACAGCCATCTCTGCCTTTATCTACAGCAAAGAAATTAGTAAGAGAAAACCATGTGAACACTGGAAGTGATCAAAAACAGCTCTAAATTTTTTTGGCTAAAGAAAGGGCAATTGAATGGCACAGAGGAATGATGAAATACAGAACTATTTAAAATGATCAAAAACTTGTTTTAAACTTGTTTGGAAGGATTAAAATAGATAAGCTCTGCAATATAAATGGAGTCATTCATACACATTTGACATTTTAAACTGCAGCAGCACAAAAAACTGATTATTGATAGATCAATAAAAAGAGCAGTTTCTTTGATATTTGCCCAAGAATTGAGATTGGTATTATCATTCCTTGCATTTTTTTGTATCATTGATAGAATTTAATTATTTCAGACACAATCAGAAGGCACAGTTAATATTTCTAGGAGCTCCAAAGATGATTAGATATTTCGGTCTGCCAAGAATATTGTTAAAACACATTAGATCATCAAAAATTGCAGAGCTAATTCTTTTCAGAACTCAGTTTTCCTTAAATTTCTCAGAAGTCTGGAAACACTTTTATTAATGACTTATTATGTTTCCTATAACTCGCAGTACTATGTTCACCCACTTTGGCCAGCACACTGTTCATAACTCCATTCATTATCAGTCAAAGAAATTCTTGAAATGCTTCAAGATATGTACAATGGTCAAAGGGTCAGTAGTTCAGAGAGTCACTCACTCCTTTGTCCTTCTTACCCTCATTTATACACTGGGTGTGTTCCAGAGGCTACTGGGGATCTTTTGATGGCTTTCAAAGGGGACTGGCAGAAATGCCCATGCAACGAAACAGACCCTCCCTGTTTGCCAGGGCATCTTTTCCCCTCCAGCCCTGCTGATGCACCCTGGGCTTTGCTGACCTCTACAAGACACACACATCTGGCTTACCCTCACTGTGTCTTTCTTCTCTCTGAATCATTATTGATCACAAGCTCACTATGAGGTCTCAACTGGATTAGCAGGCTCAGCTGCAAAAGGCCTGTACTAAAACTTACACTAAGGAGTATTTTCCCTGGAATGAATTCACCATAATATACATTTTTCCTCCCTGGCTATATGGGAAGCTGTAAAATCTGCTCCAGATGCTAAAAAAAAAAAAAAAAAAAAAAAAAAAAAAAAAAGCAGAAATATCTTTGTGAAGGTAAATGAGAGCTGAGTCAGGTGTAATTTGTGAATTAAGTGAAGTCAGCAGACAGCCCAGCTGAAACCTGTCATGGGATATGCAAGATAGCAAACAGGAAAGTAACAGTGGATAAGAAGCTTGCACAGACTTCACCTGATCCCAATTTCTAATGACAGCTGCCACCTGTCCTTCTCTCTGAATTGGATTTTCAGTCCTCAGTACAATGCAAGAGAGATATGTTACAGAAAGTTTTAAAAAGCAAATATTTCTGGAGCAGCATTCTGGCAGTATTAGTACAATTTCTTTCAACAACTACTATTAAAGTGCATGGTAGGTACTTCAGTGTTATCCCTCTAGGATAAATAGCATGGCAGTGAAATAAAATTCTGATTCAAGAGAAATGCCCTTGAAAAACTAAAAGGAGGAAACTTCAGTTTGTGTACTTATATTTTTATTTATTCTGGAAACCTGAGTTTCATGTGCTTTCCTTTTCCATCTAACAGAATGAATTAAAATTCATTCCTTAAAGGAACAATTTTATGTAATTTTAGGTCTGTCCAAATATCTGAAAAAAATGTGAAATCTTCTATAAAAATCTTTCTCTTGCATTAACCAAAATTACAACAATTCTTAGACCTGTTCAAATCACTATTGGACAGCTAAGATCCACATGGGAAGAAATGCAAGAACAGGATCCTCCTGCAAAAATAGAACAAACTGGAAGGGACCCTTGAGCTCCAGACAGGGCCTTTTAGATGATTCCTGGCATGTGCTTCATGCTCAGAGACCTAAGGGAATTTTCTTATCTCCATTGCCTATAGTTCTGGCCACTGCCAGCCCCTCTGGAGCCATCTGAGCCCCTGGCTGAGCCAGTCCCTTCTGGCTTGAGCCCTTGATGAACCCACACCAGTTTGCCTACATCTTATATTGGGGGGAGCCCAAGCCCAGACACAGAATCCCTCCACAGTCTCTAGAGTGTGGAGTAGAGGGGGATAATCCCACCCGTATGTGGATGGACCGTGCTCCTGCTGCCTCGTATCTGCTGGTTCCTGCATGGCTCCTGATGCTCCAGGGCACCAGTACATCCCACAGAGCTGCTCCCCTGCCACCCTGCCTGCACACAGCTTGCCAGGGTTATTTACTGCCCCGGGGCAGGAACCTGCATTGTGTGGGAGCTTAAGTCATGTGATATATTGCGAGGCCAGTTTACTCACAAGTGACAGCAACTCGCTATTTCCTTAGGGACTTCAAATGAGAGGAATGATTGATTGCAAGCATGTGCTTTTAAGGGGGATATGCAATTATGTAAAAATCAGATGGAGGTCTTGGTTTTTCCTCACCACAGAAAGGTTCACAGGAAAAAAACAGCATGGTTCATGACACTTTTTAATTAAGGGTGCCTCCTCATGGTTGGATTAATCTTCTAACCAGCAAGCTCTTTTTGAGCAAAGCAGCTGAAGTGAAGAACAGTATCCACATAATGCAGTGTTTGCAGCTTAGACTTTCCTATTTAACATACAGTTTGTCTTCCACCCACTGAGTTTTCTATAAACACTAAACTGTTTCAGCAGGACTGAATTTTCATTTCATGGCTATTGACACCCTGATGGTTTTCAGTGGTTTAGAGATGATTTTCCATTCAAATGTGAGTCTATACCCGAGAAACATTTTTTTTCTACTATTTGTGTCATGGAGGAAGAACCTCAAAACATCATCTGGTTCTAACTCAACACCTGCATTTTTTCTAGGGCAGAAAATTGTGTACTGTCCCCTCATACAGACTTCATTTTGAGGATGTATTAAAGTCCCAGAAGTAAACAAGCACGAACAATGTATATTACAGCTACTGGAAGGAATAAGAACTTAAGGATCAGGACCTGGATTCAATGGTCAAGAGTTCTCATTACAGGGTAAAAAAGGACAGATCTGGGGAAAGGGGAAAAAAAAAAGAACCAAAAAAAAGTAGTTATGTATACTGTAATTCACTCCAGATTGGTCCTCATGCTGTTCACATCTGATATTAATGTGATTAAAGGAGCAGAGACTTGCTAGAAGAACTGAGGGGAACTCTGCTGCGATGTTTGCTTTTCAATTCCTTGAGATTTTAAATTCAGATGAAGAACCCTGATTTTCAGTAATTTCTCTGACGCAGTGCAAAGTCCTGGTGCTGCGCTGGAGAAGAAAGTTGCAAAATCTATTTTATTTCTTCATTAAAAGAATAAATGATTATACAATGATTCTTCAAAACAGGCCATAGATCAGATGGAAGAAAACGAATACTGTAGTCAAGCATATACTATCACCACAGTTGCCATGGTGATCCACGAAGCAGCTCCCATTTGCCCTGATAGTCGTTGTCATTCACATGAAATACGCCTTCACATCAGGTTCTAGAAATATTTCCTATTGATCTACGGGCAATATTTTGTTATTAATTGAAAATACTTTGGTTACTAATACACAAAACATTTTTTAATGGAAATAAACCCATATCAAAATGTGCAATGCTAGCGCGCTGCTGTGTGGGAAGCTGGTCCCTTTTCCATAGGTATCTATCTATGGGCTGTTGCTTTGCACGTATGAAAAAATATTTGTCAGCTTGCATCTTTGAAGATTGAGAACTCATAATGTCTTGCTATCTGCTAGGTCAGGTATCACTGAGGTGACATTCAACACAGAAAAACAGAGCTCATCATCATTTTAATTTTAAATTGGAGGTTGCGCTGTTCCCTACTGGTTATCTGTACAGTTTAATTTAAAAATTAAATGTTAGAACTCCCCACTCAACATCACGCCACTCTGCTGTGCTACTTGAGGAAATCCTGTTTCTATGGTAACTGCAGGAGACTTATTTAAAACCACTGATGTCACCCACATACAATGTACACAAACCACTGAACCACTGATATATTTCATTATATTATCTGGAACAGTAATGACACAGTTATCAGTTATGGTCACAGCGAGTATTTTAGTAATTGAAATAAACATATACAGAGAGAAGGATATAGATATATATATTCCTAAAATACATATAAATAGAAAAGCTTTAGAGAGGTACAGATTTATTTACCAATGCCATTTTAATAACACTTTAGAAGCAAATATCACTTCATTAGACATTTGCCAAATTCCACTGGTGGCTAAGAAAGTTCTTGAGGACCACCCAGTCCAAGCCACCAAGGACATCAGCTGAAGCCAAACCCACCAGTTTTGATCTGTGGAGTGCCTCAGTACGATGCTTTCAGTTCTGATGGGGATTTAAGAAGTGTTTACAGGACATCTCACCTCTGCCCTCTGGGGTCTGCTGGTGGTTCCTGTCCACGGCTGAGAGAGGTCTGGATTTGAGGCCAGAGCAGGATTTATGGAACCATAGCGCAGTTTAAGTTGGAAAAGGTCTGTAAAGGCATCAAATCTAGCCATTAGTCCAGCACTGTCAGGTTCACCACATCTACACATCTTTTAAACACCTTCGGGAACGGTGACTGCACCACTTCCTTGGGAAGCCGGTTCCAATGCCTGACAACCCTTTTGGTGAAGAAATTTTTCCTAATATCCAATCTAAACCTCCCCTAGCACGGTTTAAGGCCATTTTCTCTTGTCATCTCTCCTGATATTTGGGAGACAAGACTGACCCCCACCTCACTACAACCCACTTTCAGGTAGCAATAAGGTCTCCCCTGAGCTACCTTTTCTCCCGGATAAATAACTCCATTCCTTGTAAGACTTGTGCTCCAGTTTTGTTGCCCTTGTCTGGACTCACTCCATCACCTCAATGTTTTTTCTTGTAGTGAGGGGCCCAAAACTGGACACAGGATTGAGGTGCAGCCTCACCAGCACCAAGTACAGGGAGACCATCACTGCTCTGGTCCGATGGCCACTCTACATCCACAGCCTTTCCCTCATCCACTGAGTCACCCTGTCACAGAAGGAAATCACGTTTGTCAAACAGAACCTGCCCTTCACAAACCCATGCTGGCTGAGCCTGATCCCCCGGTCGTTGTACATGTGGCACATGCTGGCACTCAGGATAATCTGCTCCATGACCTTCCCCAGCACTGAGGTCAGGCTGACAGGTCTGTAGTTGCCCAGATGCTCCTTCCTACCCTTCTTGTAGGTGAGCATCCAGTCATCTGGGACCTCTGGTTAGCCAGGACTGATGGTAAAGGATTGATGATTAAGCCTTCATCCATTGTGCACAAGGTGGTAAGAGACAGTCAGAAGAGCAGAGCTGATGTGTCATTAGGCTGTAGAAGCCAATGCAGAGCCATTCTCTGCCACCATCTCTGAGCCAGCAGAGAGATGGTGATGATGGGGGATTTCAGGGACTGACAGACCTGTCATTTAGAGCAGCTCCCTTTATAACTCTCATCTACACAGCCTAGCTTAGAAAAGAATTGTGCATCATGAGAAACATTTTGACATTGAGCTGGAAGAAACAAATGCTTACAACCTGTAAAAGTCAGGTCACAGAGCTGAGAGATTTTTCAAAGCTTTAGACTCTTTCAGTCTGCTTGCAACAAGCAAGACACATCAATGTTTCCTCCTGAAAATGAGAACCTAGAGGCTATTGATCTTCCTGTAAGACATTTTCCAGAGAAAGTAGAAAAGGAAAAATTGTAAAGGTTTCACCTTGATATATTTTCTCAGGTCTAACTGTAGCCCATGAAAAATTTCCATCTTTTATAAGAATACAGTGGCCTTAGCACATTCACACTCTGATGACTGAGCCTGGGACATAAGTTCAAGCACTGCACTGAGTTCTAAAATGTTCTAAAATTTTGACCACAGTCACACAGAATCACAGAATAAGCTGAGTAGTCATAGGACAATAGATCAGACTTTGTTTTCCACTTAAAGCAGCTCCATAGTTGTTGCTTTAGTAGCTCACCAGTACAGTTTCCCAAATGAAAGTTTTGCAGTAAGGATACAATTACAAATTTAATTTCAGACCATGGTCTAGAAAAATGAAATGCTAGAAAAAAGGTCCATTTTCCATGTTATTATTTTCTGTTTCTTTTGGTTGTTCATCCTGCTATTACAGGGAACAATAGCATGTAAATCTTTCTTTGACAAGAGAGTAGAGAATTTCCTGCATCAACAGAAACTATATCTTGCCCAGCAATGACTCTTCAAGTAACTTGCTGAGTGAAGCTAAAATCACAAGAGGTGTTTAGAAATTCATCCACTAAGCACTGGTTGTGGCTTCTTTTATTCCCTCTCTTGTCTTACAGAAACTTGCAAGTAATGCTTGGACCATCCAAATACAATAAAAAAAGAATTCTTTCCTGAAACAAATGCATCAAATCCTAAAAATAAATTCTATAGTCAAGCTATAGTATTGAGTGGCCTAACTCTGCAAATGTCACCCTTGACCTCAAGCATTTATGTTTTATGTCCTCACTTTTTCTCCTCTTTTATATATTGGCATCCTTTCTTGGAAATCTTTTCACTTTGCCAAGTTCTGGATGTATCTTAAAAGATCTGTAGTACACGAGAGAACATGGTTTGCAGCCTGGAACTGCTTTTGAGAAGGATCCCAGAAGTCAGGCTGTATGCAGTGCTACAACACTTACTGAAGCACCTTTTAATAAAGAGCAAATATTTATGAACATGCTCACCTCTGCTCTTGCACAACATGAGGTATCTGCAATATCTCAAATGTGATTTGAACAGCTAGAGTGACTCTCGCTGAAGGGATAACAAGGTGTAAACATAGCAGAACCAGAGCAAACCAGCCTGCAGAGACTGATTCCTGTGGAATCCACTTGTCTATAAAATATTTTACAGAACAGAAGTGCAAGAAAGTCTTGCACAGCTACACAGCTGACCATGAGAGATAATGACAAGATAATAAGCAAGGAGCTATTTTGTTGCTGTTATACTGGCTTGCAAAGAAGTTTATTGTTTGGGGGTTTTTTGCTGGCTGGTTTTTGCTATCCTATTGAGAAGAAAAAGTGTCAAGGGAGTAAAATGTATTTTCCAGAACATATCTAGTATATTACATGGAAAATTTGCCAGGGGAGCAACAAATTAAACAAACCTCAGGACAGATTAAAGAAAGTGAAGTTGTTGCTGATACACTAAACTTTTTTGAATTTCATTTTTAACAAGATAGAGATTCTCACAATATTAAAAGAAAAAAAAGAGGAAAGGGATAGTTGTACATCACAGCTAGAAAATCTGGAACTCAAAATTTGTGAGGTTCCTATTAAGATGGTAGGATGTGTGATTTTAGCTTCTCTGAGAGATAAGACACAGATAATTTGAGGAATACCTCCAAATAACAGAGAAAGGGTTAAAGCTACCACAGCTTCTGGGATTGAGAAAACACATGAGATTATCCACACAGGAGGACAGAAACAGAACAGCCACTAAAGCCCAGGCTGTGGTGCAAGGACACTCAAACCCTGTGAGCCCCAGAGCATCTGTTTGTCTTTGGGATAGAGGCAACACCAAGAAAACCACAAATACAAATTTTAGTAAATTCAGTGGTAGAGTTTAAGGATTTATAACAAAGGGGAGGATACCTGTGTAACAACTTTATCATTGTTCAACATGAACCCATGTGTTCAACATGGACCCAGCAAGAGGTGCTGCCATCACTACAGCTCTGTGTTAAATTACTGACCCCTTGGATTTCAGCTGCATTGTGGAGCCAGCTGCAATGGGATGCTAGCACAGGCAGAAGAAATTAATCCAGGTGCTAATGATACACAAAAAAATTTTAGTGCCGTTAGGAAGAAATCAAACCAAACCAGCCAGATACTTTGAGGCTTGGTTTTTGAGGCTTGCACAGTTTTGCTTCAACAGGTATTAAAATCAAAAGCAAAAGGCTATTAACCTCAGGAACTGGAGGAAAGAATTCACTTTATAAGGAAAGAACTGAAGGATGAAGCAGAAAGCACACACTGCTAGAAAGATAAACATTTTTAGCACCACTGCTAACATTTTTGGCAGGGCTGCCAGTTAGTCTTTACAACATAAAATTCACCTTCATTTGCTGCCCAGCACAGTTTGCACTATATATATATATATATATATATATATATATATATCAGGCAGCTGGGTGTACAGCAAAAAAAGCTTTACTCCAACATTTGAATAATGTGAATCAAACCTGTGTTCTCAACTACTTTGAAATAAATAGGAAATAATATCAGAAAAGGCATTATAGTTATTCCAAGTTTATGTGGCTGTCAAACACTTTAATGAGACTTATATAATTTTCCTGTAATCAAAGACAAGCTTTAGAAAGAGTTCACTAATCTTTTCTCCTTTAGATACGTAAAATAAAGATTACTTATGTGCACAGATTCATCCTAATCAGAACCGATTGAGTCCTAAGTCATTTTACTAATTTTGTAAAGAATGTGTCCAATCTACCTGCACTTTCAGGGGTCAAATGGGCATAACCAGGAGCAGAAGCTGGCCCAGCAGGTAACATGCACTGATACTGATGATATCCTAATTTGGCCTGCTCACACTACAGCTACATTGCAGCTCTTGAATAACTGCAGGCCCAGAAAGTCTCTACTCATCTTATCCATACACCTTTTTTCCCACTTGCTTCAAAAGCACCAACAAAATCTTGTCTCCACTGTGCAAAACAGCACAGCATACAGCTTGGCATGCTGCCAGGGCAGGGGGGACTCATTAGCTGGGCTGCAGCATCAACCCAATGCTGCTCTGCTGCTCCTGGCCCAGCCTCACCTCTCCAGAGATCATTGCTCTGCACAGACAGCCCAATCTGCTGAGAGCAGTGTGAGATCACTGCTGGGGTTCCTGCTCCAAGCTCTCCAGGAGGAAGCTCAAGCTTTTTGCATTCATAGTATCCAGCTTCAGGCAGGGTGGTGTCTGTACTGATTTAAGCCTTGTATATATTTGTTTTCATGTAATGGCATCAGTGTATTTTCTGTCCTTTATTAAGTCTAATTGCCAGATGAATTCATGTATGACAATATGATTGTTTGGCTTTGAAGCCTAGGCTGTGGCAGCCCTCATATGCATTTAATCTTCAGCACTCTGTAAAGTGCAATAGTAATAGTTAGGAATGGTTCATTTTGCCACAGAGGCCTGTCTTCAAGTGTCTGTTTTTATCCTAGTGCGGGACTGGAAAAAAATCTAGGATTTTTTTGTTAACTGTAACATCAATTTGTTTAAGGTTAGTGTCATTCTTCCTTCCATGGCTATTTATTTTGTGTGTTTCATAAATAAATCAAAGCTTTCATGAACCCTTTTACTGTCTAAAAACCAGGTTGTCCTCTTGGTGCACATGCAGTCAAACTGTGATGTGTTAGGGAAAGCATAGCACCACTGCCACTTGCTAGATTTTCAATGAAAACAGAGAGTCCCTCACATCTACATACATGCATGGCTTCTGTGCTCAGGGAATGGCTTCTGGCTCCAACCCCCACTTTGCCTCAAGCAGGGGTGGATCTCTTACCAGCTTTGGTGAGCCCAGTTGCATCTAATTGATGGCTCTATTTCATCCCACCAGAGGCTTTGAAATCAAGACTGAAATTCCAGACCCAGAAAGAGACTTCAACCTTCCTCAGTGGGTGTGGACCCTTGTGCTTCTCAGGGGAGTTTGCAGCTACTATAGTTGTTATCTATTTGCGTTTGTCACTCCAGAAAATGTTGAAATATATTGGGATTTAGTAATCCCCAAAGAAACGCAGCACTCTCTAAAACAATGTAATTCCTTGCTTTAGCTGCATAAGACTGTGAGTGGTGGAACAATAACATATTTGTCTACATAACAAATGCCGGTGATTTGTTAAAAGCAATATAAACAGTGAAGACTGATACATTTACTCAAGCACTTTGATTGACTTCACATGATTTGCCTCAGGTTTTGCCTTACATTGTCTAGAGGAACACAGCAAAAACAAGGAATAAAACTGGCTGTGTTCTCCATTAGACCATGCCATGCAAGGGCTGAATATCCACAATGGTAATTGGAAGAGTGTGAGTAGAATTGGCAAAGGTTGTCTTCATATTGCTTGAGATGCTATCTAGAGTGCAATTTGAATGGCAAAGAAAAGGGAAACATAGCAAGGAGCATGCTCTTTTCTCCCTATAATCACACTATTTCCTATCACTTAACTAGCTGCATTTAGCTACACGTTCTATTTTTACTGAGATGCCTTATAATTGAAACTCACATTCTTCTCTGTAATTTTTAAAGATGATGACTGCTATTGCAGTGAATGAGACATAGAGATATGTGCTCAAATTTTATAGTGCAGTACTGCTGGATTTCATTAATAAAATTACTTTATTGGAAATTACTTCTGCAGTTACAATGAGACCACAGATAATGGGATTCTGAGAGATTTGAATCAGCTATGCAACAGCTACTGTTGTTCATGAGGAGAGCCCCTAGAAGATAGGGAAGTGATTACATGTGCAAGTCAGAGTGGCAAAGAACTTGCTGCTGTGATATTAACTGTTTCACCGTTATGCAGGCTGTGTCACTCCACACAGTGCCAAGAAAGATAGATATGCTTTGGCCCATAAAAGCTGGAAGAGTGGTTTCCCACACACTTGAGGTTAGGGTTGTGGGTGAAAGAGGTGTCCATCCATCCATCCATCCATCCATCCATCCATCCATCCATCCATCCATCCATCCATCCATCCATCCACCCATTCCAGCTGCATCAGAGCCCAAAGACGGTGTTGACACAAGGATGTTTTGGGGAACTCAGAAAATGCATTGTACAGCTGTGTCATCCTTCAACAAAGCATTTCAGTCCAGGATCCAAGAATGACTGCAAACATAACTTTGTGTTTGCTATGACTAAAGTCAGTATTTAAGGTATTTTCACTGTTCTTTAGCCATGTATTAGTGAGTAATTTATCCAAATGCTAAGTTGGCAGTTTTACAAACTTGTACTAAACATTCCTTTTTTCAGTTCATTTTTCAAATTCCAGCTGGAATTTTAGCCACAATCTCCCTGGAGGAAATGAAACTAAAGAGCCAGGGTCATATAAACATCTCAGGTCTCAGATGCACACAGATTTGCAGGTGGGGACTTCTGAGGCACCACAGGGTATCCAAAACATCAATTTGAAGCTTGTAAAGATAGCACATGATCCATCAGAGACCCACGCCCTCTTGTGTACTAGATGGACTTCAGGATATACATCTCAAACAGCTTTGAACTGACCTCCAGTGACTATCAGAGGAGCTGAGTTGGTGTGGAACAGCACCTGATAGCTGTTTTCTTCCTCAGTGGAGGACCCCCAGCTATTAACAAGCAGAGCAGTAAAAGTAGTACCAAATGAAGCTGGACAACCACAGAGGGAACCACAGCACTCTTGATGGCCTAGAAGAGGATTAAAATCTCTAGATCTCCTTTTTCTTGAGGGTTCTTAGAAGAGGCTGGAGACCTCTGCCTCTGCCACTATAGGCTGTGAGTGATTCAGCATCTTTGACTAGCAATAGTCTGGAGCTACTCTAAAGTGCAGCAATTCCCATGTGATTCACTGAGTCATCACCAGGGTGGAGGCAGGAGATGCTGTGCCAAGGCAAACAGCAGTTAGGGGTGAGGTAGCCTCCAGGCAGGCATTCCCCTAGAAAGCCAGACCTTTGAGCTTTTCTGAAGCATATGCAGCAATTTCCTGTGCTGCTCAGTTTGTGCTTCACTTGATTTTTTTTTTAAGTGAGTGACAACCATTCACCCCATCCCCCTAATCCTGCTTTTTCAGCAACTCATCCTTTCCAGCTGCACTTCAGTTGCAGAGGCTGAAGATGGAAGGTGCCAATTTGATGGGCATCTTGTTTACTCTATCAGTGTAGAAATGCCATTCTACTGTAAATTAGTTGTGAGGGTGGTTTGTTGTTGTAACTATCACCCATGTGCAGTGATGCTTCAAGATGTCTACTAGAACAGAAAAGCTCTGACATAGATAATTAGCTGTAGTCTGCATGGCTACTTTGTACAACACCTGGGAAAAGAGCATCAAACAGCAGCAATCGGTGATCCTCTGAATATGAACTGTTTCTTACTAGGTGTGACTCTATTCCTCTTAAATGTTATTAGAGAAAAATTATTGTGGTAATGAAGATGTTTTGTTTTCTGTGTAAATGAAGAGTATTATTTTCTTTTTAAACCACTATTGCCAGCCTGACTGGCTTCAATTTTGCAGCTAATGTGGGTCACAGTGTTTGTCTTTTCCTTTCAACACTTCTGTCTTTATTTACACAGTTAATCTCTGTTTTCAAACTATTTAATTATTTTGGAAAGCCTACATTCTACCATGCATATATTTCCTGCGCTGCTTTAGCTTTGAAGGAGGCACAAGAGAGGCATGAGGCTTGGCTCACCAAAGCCAGTGATTGGGGGTACTCAGGAAATCCTCTGGCATATATCCCTTCTGCTGCCACAGCCCAAGTATGACAGTGCTGAGGTACCTGGAGACAAAAGGGATTCCAAGGCTTGGACGCAGCTCCAGATTCAGCCGCCTAAATATAGGCACAGACAATGCAGATGCCTGCTACCTAAATATCAGTGTGCTTTTGAAACACCCTCAGCAGGTTACCCACAATGATTGCACAGTGTTAGATCTTATGAAGCACTACTCAAGGGTGATATTTAGAAGTAGAATTCAAAAGCCAGATGGGACACCCCAGATCTCAAATGGCTATGGATGCTCTAGACCTCCACCAGCTCCTTAATGAGGCTTAGATGTCTTACACCACACAATGCCCTAGATTGTAAACATATTTAGATATTTGAATGTCAAAACCATTGAAATTCGCTAGTGAGGTTTCAGATAAAAAGGACGTTTAGAAAAGCTCAGTGCAAAGCTGACACAAATTTATTGGGAAGGGAAGGTTTCGGGAAGGGAAGGGAAGGTTTCGGGAAGGGAAGGAGATCNGAAGGAAGGAAGGATCCATCAAACATACAATGATATGGAAGAGTGAGAGTTCACAAAGTCATCTCCACAAAAGCTTGGTAGGGCCCCATGACAAACCACAGAGCCATGTGGAGGTACCAAATGCTGTCCCAGCCTTGGCATCAGCTAGTCATTTTAGCACCATCATGAACCAAATCTGCTACTGGACACCAGCCAGAAGATCTCTGCACCATGATGCATCTTTTCATGTAGAATAATCCCAAAAATCTCCCTGCATAAAGGTTTATGATGTCACGATCTAAGAAATAAAGGGAAGTTACTACATCTTTTATTACTTAGCCTTAGCAATGTTTTGAAAATTTGACTGAAAGTTCTGGCACCAATTCTGCCTTTAAGCTCAATGAATTTTCAATTGCAGTTGCAGAAATTCAGACAGACCTTAATGGAATGAAGATGAGTAAGAATTCAGTACCTATATCCCCTTATTTCTGCTTTACTACATTTTCCATTAATGTTCAAGTGCATGTATTAAAAAATCGTTTATCATTTCAATGATTTCTACATTAGTTGGGGGATAAAATAAATAATTGTAAATTTTTGCAAATATTGCATTGGATATAGAAAATTCAGCCACTCAGACAAAAGAGACAGACTGGAAAGAGAAGTCTTATACATTATACCCAGACTTGAGGCCATTAATTGACCAACGGTTTCAGTGTGGTCTATACCAAAAAACTCCTAGTAAGGAGGTCTCTAACTCCTGAGAACTTTAGCTTATGAGTTCACAGCAATAACTAACAGGTTTTGAAGTATGAGATAATTATTTTCTGCCCAGGTTTACTTTTCTTAGATTGTAGAAGGAAGCCCTCACCGAGCACTGTTAAGGACTTGGTCATTATGCATGTAAATTGCTGACTGTCCTGGCCACCATCCACAGAAGCACTTAAACATATGCTTAAGTTTTGCATTAATAATGTTATGTGCTCTGGTTACATGCAACATGCCCTAGAAATAGTGAGACACTTTAAACCCAAATATCTGAGCTGCAGCTAGAGAAAAATCATCACAGCTCCAGACAAGAGGTTATAAAGGTAATTTAAATTATTTTTAATGGCACTGATTCCAGAGGTAATTCTCAAAAAAACCTTAAAAAAGCTACAGGGGTGGCATCATGGTAAACTCCCTTTTTCCAACAACCTCTCCAGCAACTGATAATAGCTGAAGAATATGAATGCCTTGGGAGAATAGAAAGGTTCTGTTCAACCAAACCATCTTCTGAATTGTAAATACCTGTCTAAAACCAGACTCTTTAAGGTCTCTTTAGTCAGCTACCTGACTAAACAGATTTCTCTTTCCTGAGCTCACTACTCACCCAGGTACACTTCAGCACTTACAGTGTCCTTTAGGCAATGAGCTCCACAACAGTCAACCCTTCCTCTGTCTTTAGACACACCTCTTCACCCCTTGACAGCTCAATCCCAACAGTACAGAGGACTCCCTGTCGGTTTCTGTGAAAGAAAGAATGATGCTGCAAGGCTGGCAACATATTAAGCTAAGCCATACATGTACATCAGAGGAAAAATATTCATGGCTTTGTTCAGCCCACGGTTCAGTTGAAATGAAAAAAATATTTTTTTTTCACTTTCCCTGCTTCCCTATGAATCTCATCAACAATTTCATACAAGTATTGTCTGAGTCAAATATCAGCAGAAATAAAAAGGACTCTATGCATGAAAGAAGAGGATCATTCTTTTTTAGTTTGAGGGGACTGTGTGATTGTAATTAATATTAGTTTTGAGCAACACAGAAAAGCCTCATGGCCATATAGGCTGAAAAGCAATATTTTCCGCTTCTTTGATGTTTTCCCAAGGAGAAGAAGGTGGCCAGAGGAGGAGAAATACATTTTACATTTCTAGGTAGTTTTCTTTTATTATTTGAAATATTTTTTTAAAAGTAGTATGTTCATGGTACGGTAGTAGCTTGCTTCTCAGATACTCAGATCCTGAAAAGTACTGTTTTTAAAGGCACAAGTGCGCTGGCTGACCACATGGATAGTGAGAGATTTAGTACCCCCTTACCTGCAAAACACTGTTAGAAATTTCTCAGATGGACAGCATTTCAACATCTGTGTCTACATGTAAACTATTTTAACTTTGTAGGAAACACTAAGGTAAATTCAGCATCGTTTTCCTACCCTAAAAGATCATGTTGTTTCCTAACTTAAACCTCATTTTTATCCAAACTTAAGTTATGGATTCAGCTGGTACAGGCTTTTCAAAGGAGAATTGTGGCCTGTATCCATCTTAATTAGGTTCTCAATCTGATGTTTCTAAGAGAGAGTTAAACTAGTACAGGAAACCAAATGTCTTCAGTGCCATCAGTGCAGATACTGCATCAAGCATTGAGAGGAGCTAAAGCTAACCAAAATACTCTCACAAACACTTAAGCTTAGGCTTCACCATGGTATGGGGACCAGCTGTAAAACACAATATATAGGAAGGGGAGGGGGAGGACAGGGTGGTAGTTAATTCCAAAAACCTCTTGATACGTGATAAAGGCCACGAAAGAGCAAATTTAATTCATTGTGGAAAACACAATTAAGAGAGATCACTTGACTGAATTGAACTGCTTCTTCCAAGATACTAAAATAGGAAAAATAATTGTACATAAGCCATATCAGCTGTTGTGTGAGCCTCTGGTGTGAAAATTATATAAAAAAAAGAGGGGATAGAGACTCA
Source organism: Nicator chloris (assembly GCA_013400495.1). Taxonomy (NCBI): domain Eukaryota; kingdom Metazoa; phylum Chordata; class Aves; order Passeriformes; family Pycnonotidae; genus Nicator; species Nicator chloris. The sequence goes on from WAAE01013227.1 coordinate 28,922, forward strand.
AGGCAGATGAAAGAAGCAGAGCATGACCTCTTTTGTTGAGGCTTAGCAGTAGAAGTAGCAGCAGATATACCATCTTACCTATCACAGAAGATTTTCAGAGCTATTTGCAGATAAAAGTGCAAATTAGGTAACTGGGCCACACAAAATTCTGTGTTATTAGTGTTTCTGTGTTGATACTTTCCAGTTTTCTTTACGGAGATGCTATAAGGTTAAGCATGTGCTTTGCATGGTCATTTTCATTAAGTTGCAGACACAGAGTCCAAGTCCTTTCCTTTGAGAGACATTCTTCGGAGTTTTCATTCATCAATATGAGTGATTGATGTTTGTATTGGGACTTTAATTCATAAATATGTTTTAGTAATGCAAATATATTTATTCTTTGCTTAACACTTTAAAATGACAACCGAAAAATTGTCACTTCTAGGATGTGAGGCAAGCTGGTTGGGCATGATGACCAATAGGTTCTTTCATTGAAAGATATGTTCTGGTTGGACTAACTACTGAAGAAAGGAGTAACTAAAACTTGGTCTACATGCAGGTGTAAAAAGGCTGTGTAAATTGCTTGATGGAGTAAATAGTGTTTGATGCTTGGCAGGAAATTAATTTCCACACAGGCACATACAATGACGGTGTAATGATCTGACAGCCCCTGGAGAGCATCCAGTTAATTACTGTATTATTCTGTGCCTCTACTCTAAATCATAGACACGAGGTGGAAATCCATACTCCAGCAGCTGTGAGAATTATCCATGTAAAATAAATGTAAAAATCCTTCATACATGGATGAAAATGTTTGGGCATCAAGAAATGCAGAATTTCAAATCATGAACTCAGAGCAGTACAATTGTTAAGATAATTCCTTGATGTTAGCATAACAATTAATAATTAGATTTGCAGGTTGGGAAGCCTCTTTCCTTTGCAGCAATGTTGAACTGCACTTCTTTTCTGCCAGCAGGCCGCTACACAGTGTGTTCTTTCAAGTGCAATGTGAGAGGCAGCTTCTCCTCCCCGCATTTAATGCATGTCCTGTGCAGATCCAGGACCTGGACTCCATGATCCTCCTTTGAGTCCCTTCCAGCTCAGAGTATTCTATGATTCTACTCTATGCACATTAAGAAAAACACATTCAGGAGCTGGGCTTGTGAAACCCGGGAGGTACCAGCTGATGTCAGGGGTCAGCCCTGAGATGGGGAGAAAGAAGCTGAGCGGAGACAGGGACTTGAAACTCTTCTTGGCCCTGGGAGGTAACAACTCATCCAGGATCTATGACGGGCATAACATTGGATTTCTGCATTCCTATCAAATTTGTGTGGAGGCATTCAAGATGGAGTCCTTGCCAGACACCAACCCATCAGACATCTTTTCCAGCAAGCAGGAAAAAAATTTCTTCAGCCAACTATTTTATTACAAACACTCCTCACGTGCAGCGACTTCAGGAAGTCAGTAGCCACTGCTGATTTCAGCTGGTTCCTTCCAGATTCCACAGCAGAAATGTGCATTGAGGTCAAGAAGAAGAAAGGCAAGAGCCTTGTGCAAGAAATCTGATACAAATCAAAGTGCTCTGCTTTGAAATGCAACTGTAAAAGGAAGCACAAACATAGTGAAGGTAAAAACAGAAGATGAAATGGAAAACTGTATGTATTTTCCTATCCTAATGAAGCTTCCTTCTTCGTGACCAGTGAAAGTAATTTCATCAAGTGAGATTTTGTTTGCCTAAGATTACCTTTCTCCCCCTTGTATTGATTCTGCTTTCTTTCAGTTTTCTTTTCATAATACAACAATTTTAATATTGCAAGTATGTTGAAGGGAGAGTTTTCTGACCAAAGCTGGGATTTGGGGTGGGATAGAGTAGATGCAGCACAGGGAATTCTTTAGAAAATAAATTTATTTATTATTTAGTAAAATAGAAAACATTAAAAAGTAATTATGCCAAGACAGTCATAAAAAGAAATATAAAATAAGTAGTGGAGAATGAAGAGATATATAAACACAAAATAAAGAAAATCTTGCCTGTACATTTTTTTGCATGAAGGCATAAGCAATCTATTAAAATCTATCAGACAAATCACTGCAGATTCCATGCAGCCTGTCTGAGTAACACATTCATCCTGGTTGTGTTATGCAGCTCTCAGCTGTCAACCAAATGAAATGGTGCAACTCCCCACTCCTTCCCGCAGCACTCAGGGATGCACAGCTGCAGCACTGCTGTGGAGGCAGCTGGAGGATACCCAGGTAGTGTGTCTTGGCACAGTGCAGGGCAGGCTCTCCTAGCAGCCCCATTTCCAGTTGACAGGAACGTGCTCAACTCTCTATGGAGCCTGAAATTTGGGGCTTTCCAGAGGTGTCCTCGACAAGCACAACACCTTTTCTCTTTTGTTTGGGGAGACTAGTCTTGGTGAGGACCAGTGTGCCAGGTGAACCAGCTTTGCCTGAAGGAACCTCAGATCCAGTTCTCCGTGCTGATGTCACAAGCAATTAAAGGCAGAGCCAAGGGAAAACATTACGCACATTTGCAGATCTATTCATTTCTTCCTTCTATCTATGTCCTCTGTCATAATTCCACTTTCTTTCCCTTTTCTCCAGCATAAAATACTTAGGCATCTTCCTTTCTACTCCCACCAAGTCAGATATTTAAATTGTTTTCTGCACAAAGGTCAGCTTTGCAGGAAAATCTGAATAGGAGGTAGCTTTTGGTGCTGGGATGGGGGCAAAAGGTCTCTGTAGGTGATTTTACAGCTATTCATGAAAATGGAAAACCACATGAATTTCCCAAATTTTCTGCCTTGTGGAATTTAACAAGAAATCACAGACAAAACCAACATGCTTGCCTAGGTTAACTGAAAAACCTGAAATTCAGACCTGACAGTGATTTAAACTTATCAACCACTAAACCCAGGACTTTCAAAAGAGTAACTCCATTACAGCACTCTGGAGGGATCTCAGTCTATGTTGTCCTAACATTTTTTGTGTATCCTGACGGAGAGCAATGGGAGGCTTATCAAATTCTGTAGGCTTATAGCAAGGAGTCAATTTCCAAGGTTCTCAATTCCATGACATTTTTATTCTGAAAACTCAAAAGTTTTTTTAAAAAAGAGCAATTAGATATTTTCTGTTAGATTGTTTGGCTTTTTCTTACAACTAGGTCAGCATCTACCACTTGCTTTTACTGACATAACATACTGGTTTTTTAATCACTGCAGGAGAACTGTAGCACATAAGATTTTGTTATAGCTATGAACCAGTGTCTTTAAACCAAAAATAGAACATAGAACTAAAATAAAAGACAAGTGAGAATTTAAATTATTCTTGAGTCAAGAAAAACAGTTCATCTAAAAAGCACCTAAGGATTGGAAGTTAGGTCCCCAGGAGGAAAACCTAGATCCAAATAAAAGTGCCCCATCCAAAAATATTCTTCCTCTTCTTTCCTTAGAGGGTTTTGCTGTCATTAGGTATCTTACTTCCTGATCCAAATTGTCTCTATATGCTGCTTGACTAAAAATGGCCCAGAGTCAGCAGCTGTCAGGCTCTTCGCTCCTGCTAAACCCCTCAAGGCACCAGACAAATACTCCACTGTTGCTTGATGTCTGTGTTCCCATATTCCCACAAGGCCTCTGCTGAGACTGGGATCTCCTTGACCTGGTCTGCACGCAAATCTGTAACAGGAACCTCCCAGAACCTTATCCAGCAAGGTCTGTGTCTGCTCCTGGGCTAATGCAGAAGAAATAATTCAAAGTGTGTGGGATCTGAGAGCAGAGTAGGAACACAGAAGTACCATCAGAGACTCTCAGGGTTTTTTTCTGAGTCTGACCCTGTATTTCCTCCAGGACAGGCTGGATGCCACTGGGGTTTCTTCTCTGCTATATGGTGTTTCAGGTGTCCTAGTCCTTTCCTGAATCCAAGACGAGATCTTTGCTGCAAAGATCATATGGTATAAAGCAATAAATAACACATCAAAAAGAAAGGTGGAGTGACTCACACAAGGCCACAATGCAGGATAGTCATCAAACCAATACTAAAGCCCTTCTCACCTGACTACCAGCCCAGTATGCTTGGCATACATTTAGCAGGGCTCAGGGTTCCTGTAGATCTGCCATAGCACCATGGAGTGAACTTATATATGCGCAGTTCTACTTCATGTGACATATTCTGGTCCTCACAACATCCTCCAGCCTCCTCACCCACCCAGAAAAACAGCCACCTGTATGGCCCAGGCTTTCTTATGTAATCAGCATAGCATGTTGATTGTTGATTTACAACGTGGTAGTAAATGGACAATTTGACACCTGGCTTAAATGAATTCTTGAAATCTGCCCTTCACAGCTGTTGCCAATAAAGCAGCTTAAATCTTTAGTACAAGAAATGAACACAAATGTGCTGACGAATAAAACCAAATTGGATTTAGTTTAAAATTAAGTATCTTTGAACAGAATACTCAAATAACTGGTTTTGCTTGTTTTTCCATTGTCAATACTTCACATGCTGCTATTTCTTTAGGAAATCAATAGAGTGTAGAAAGGGATATAAACAGACTCTCAACCTCAATGTGTGCAGGCCAAAGAAGCATAAAAATATTTCTTTTTGCCACATTCACACAAACCTTTTCACTATTCTAAATGTCATTGATGCTGTACAGAGAAATTATTCAATATACTGGAACATCCTATTTCATGCTGTGTGACTTCTGATGTGTGGCATTTTTACTATAGATTAGTAAAACTGGAAAACTGACTGGAGTTGTGTAGTTTATTAGCACAACTCCATTCAACACTGTGTGCTTAAAAAAGATCAGCTACTGTATTATCGAGCTATTGATCACTGGATAAGAAGCCAAATCACTCTCTATTTACATAACATTGGCAGATAAGCGTATTGTGGGCCACCACATAACAGGTCTCCAATCAACACACCAATCAAACAACAATTATTACCCAACAGGAGAGGAGACCTTCAGCAGGCAAAGTGATGTCGTGGCTGTAGACCTCTGGGTTTTTGGGGTTTAGGGAGATCTGTGAACTCCTGACAACCCTTTTTTGGAGCACAATTCATCTTTTTTGAAGGACATATCACAGACTGGGTTGAAAGAAGCCAAGACTACTATTTCCTTTTCTGAACTACCACAAATATGGAAAGATTGCATTTGGACACCCTTTTCTTCACAACTTTGGCTTATACAGGCACTCATCCAGGCCTCCTTTCCTTTGAAACTTGGAAGGTCTCACAGTCCAAGTAAAGCAAGTTGTTTGGCCCAGCTCTCCATGGGCCTCCAGTTTGTCTCATTTTTCTGTTTCTCTGGCTACTTACCCCATAGAGTTTCTAGATCTCATTTGGGCAGTCATGATTTCACCCTGGGCAGCCAACCCCACACAGCCACTCTCATTCTCCCACCAGTAGGCTCAGGGAGAGAGTCAGAAGGGTAAAAGCCAGACAACTCACAGGCTGACATAAAGACAGTTTAACAGGGAAAGCAAAATCTGGGCATACAAACAAAGTAAAATAAGGAATTGATTCACTGCTTCCCATGGGCAGGCAGGTGTTCAGCCATCTCCAGGACAGCAGGGCCCCATCACACATAACAGTTGCTTGGGAAAAACCGATGCCATCACCCCAGATGCCCCCCCTTTTCTTCTAATTCCCCCCTGTTAATATACTGAACATGATGTCATATGGTCTGGAATATCCCTTTGGAGTTGAGGTCACCTGTCCCAGCTGTGTCTCCTCCCAACCTCCCCTGGACCCCCAGCCTCCTCACCAGCACGGCACCGTGAAAAGCAGGAAACGCCTTGGGTTGTGCAAGCCCTGCTCAGTAATAGCAGAAACATCTCTATATTATCAACCAACCTGTGTTCAGCACAGACCCAAAACACAGCCCTAAGCACTTTGCCAATGTGCTACCCAAAACCAGGGCAGCCACACTGCGACATTACTCAGCTCTTGCCTCTGAGAGACTGGCCTCAGCTAATAGGAACTCCTCTGGATGGATGTTATGGGGAGGGACTGTCTCAATTTGAGACCAGTGATCTGTGACAGACCCAAGCAGTTTCCTAGAGAGACTTGTCCCTCCAACATCCTCACCTGTGACTGTGCCAGGTACCTCAGGACCTACGAAACATTTCCTGAAACAAACCCACACTACTTTGGTGGATTGCAACACATTTTCTGCTTTTGAATACTTTGAATGGAAAAGAAAAGCATTCAATTATTACATATTAATGGCTACCCTATGGTTCCTGGTGCTCCTGAAGGATAACATGAACCAAAATGTATCAGAGGGAGCCAGCAGTGTATGTGCAAGCCACCCTCCATACTTACACTCCTACAAAGAAATTCTCAGATATTCCTACTTCAAAAATATTCGTAAAAATATTGGTAAAGTTCTTCCTTTGTCATCTGCAAAGACAGTGCAGATGAGGCATTTACTCAGAGAGTTGGTAGGTGACCTTAGGAAAGCCTGTGTGAGGATACAGAAAATATATTTGAGCTACACTAGCTTTGAGATTGCTTGAGAAAAATCCAGCTGGCGTTTAAATTATGGAAACTGTTGCATTTTTAGATGGTAACAGACCATCACTTCTGGTCTCTAAAAATGGCTTCATTAAAAAAGTGTACTTTGACTGGCTAACTTAGAGATCAGAAGATTCAGTAGACAAGATGACTCTGTTTTATACTGGAAACAATACTTGTCTTGTCAACCAAATTCCTCCTCATCTGCAATAAACATAAATTCACTACAGGTCAAAATTCAATTTTCACACTCTAAATTCAGGTTTTTTCTCCTAGCTCCCCATTTCCAAACCAAGCAGAACAACCCCACAGAGAAATGATTCTCTATAGGTGCTTAAAAAATGTGATAAAACCAGACTAATGTCCTGGAAGGCTAGCAGAGTGCATGGCATAGCCACTGTTACACAGCTGCCCCTTCGTGCTGTAGAGCAGACTCCGCATCACCCCAGCAGCTGCAGTACAAACAGCCACGCTCACAGTGCTGCTCGCAGCCCTCCCACACCCTCATCTGATGGGTTTCCTCTGCGGGAGGGTTGTGGTGCTCACTGCGCTACGATGGGCCCTGGTGGAGAGATGACGGTGCTGTAATGGGCATCTGGACAGAGCCGGGGAGAAGGATGCGTCCGTGCCGCGTGCGGGCAGCGCTGCGGGCAGGTTGCACTTCAAGTTCTTGGCACTGCGCTGATACTGTTGACAGCAATTTCAATGGAAACACTGTTATTAGCAAAGTATTTTCCCCACCCGTCCTCATTGCTTACAACTCGAGAACTGGCAGCGAAGCAGGGGAATTCCACTGCTCACATATTTTAAATGGTTAGAGAGATGATGTTTTCAAATGATCTTTTTGTAACACATTTTGGGAGGTTTGCATTATGCTGCACTGCAGAGTTTGCATTTTTTTAGACTGTATCCATGCACTCTGAATTGATAAGGAAATGTCTTCCTAGTGCAGTAACTTTAAAAGTCTTGTGTGTTTATGACTCTGTGTACTGCTATCAGTCAATATTTTCCTCCAGTACTAAGTCCAAATATGATTTAGTATTAAGTAAAAGGCAGTGCAGCGAGAACTCTGAAATGAGAATAGTTAATGTGATAAATGAAAATTTA
>WAAE01013229.1:0-29983 GCA_013400495.1 Nicator chloris
GGGTATTTTAGTGGATAGATGGGCATTGAGCACAGCACAGAACCCTGGGGTATTTTAGTGGACAGATGTAGGTTGGGACAGCACAGAACCCTGGGGTATTTTAGTGGACAGATGTAGGTTGGGACAGCACAGAACCCTGGGGTATTTTAGTGGGAAGCTGTGGCTGTTGCCGCATTGACAAACGGCACAAACCCAACTGCTCTAGAGGCTGAAGAACTCCAACTTCATTAACAAACGAACCCCTTTTATATGGTTCTGACACAGCTGGACACGACTGGTCCATTGTTCACCACCCCATCACCATCATTAGCTAATTACAAACAACACCTCTGTGTAAACAAGTTCTAAGTACAAGGTTATTTACATTTCCCATCTCAGTTTTTCCCAGGATATGTTTTGAGGAAAACTTCTCTCTTCAACAGCCTCGCTGCTGCCTGAGAGAACCAGCACAGCCCAGGAGGCCAAAATGAGACCCACAGGAAGTGACCCTGAGGGCTCAGGTGTGACACGAGGTTGTGGTGGCTCTGCCAGGTGAGGGCTCTGTCACTCCACAGGGGACAAACATCACCAACAGAGCTCTGGATGCCACCACAGCCTTCCTAAAATCCCTAAGTGAGGAGCCAGGAGGAGAGAGAGGGAGAAATCCTCTGTTGGAACCCTGGAAGCTGAGAATTTTGGGCTTTCTGTGCTGACAGGCACTGACCCTCATGAAAACTCTGCATTTGAGCTGAGGCTGTGGAAAAGGCTCCCAAAATTGAGTGATGGCACTGGGATTGTGGGTGTGCAGTTGGAATAGAAGTGTGTGATATCACAGGGTGGAAAACTTAGAGCTTAAGGTTGTAGAATATAATAATAAATAGAAAGGAAGATGGAGATTTTGGGCCCTAAGTTAGTCTTGTCTTTTTCACCTTCTTCTTCATAGGTTTAGGTAGTTTCTTGTAATTAGCTAGAAGCGTCTGCATTGCGGACTGCAGGTAATTAGTAATTAGATTATAAATACAAATAATTTAGGCGTTAGTCCGTAATTGGACAATTTGCCCCTGGAAAGGCCTTGTGGACACAGAGAGGCACTCCATTTTTGCACCCTGTTAGTCAGAGTGCTGCAGAACTCACGGCCTGTGAGGCTGTAACACAGACAAGAATTAATAAACACCCAAGTCCCAACACCAGCTTCGTCTCTTGAACAATTAATCCCGACTCTGGCGGAAAACAGGACCAAGAAACTCCCAGCCTTCCCCTTTTCTGCTGCTTTTATGGAACTCCCTGTCAAGGCCTGTTCATTTGTAACGAGGTGGAAACACGTCTGGGCCTAAACGGCTCAGTCGTGTTTACTCCACTTCCCAGCACATTAAATGCCAAGCTGATTGAAAAATCAATTATTGCTTTTTTAAGGCTCGGAGTGCCTGCTCGTGTTTCCCACTGTGGCAAAACACGACTGATGTTTTTCCTGTCAGGTTTTTTCTGCAGGGGCTGATGCTCTGAGGTGCCCCAGATCAGCCCTCGCACGTTTGGGATGGGGTGAGAGGAAGGGGGTCTGACAGCAAAACGAGGGAAATTAGCTGGGATGGGGCAAAAACGATGGGAGAAATCTTGGAAGGATTTTCCACGAAGGAGCGAGCACGTGGGGTTGCCCTGTGGGCTTTGATAAAGGAAAAAAAATCAAGGAAAAAATCAGGTAAAACCCGGTGGGGCTGGTCTAGAAATGTCATAGTAGGGATTGGAGACCTTTCTCCGAGTCCAAGAACGGAGAAATGTCATCCTTCTGGGACACACCAGGAAATCTCAGCACAGATATGGAAAATTTGGCTGAAAGTCACCCAAAAATCCCTTGAAGAACTGCCAACCCTCCCATGTTTGGGGTGGGATGGGAGCAAGGAGAGCACAGCTTGTGGGGGGGTCTGACAGCAGCCACAGAGTGGGAAATGAGCTGGGATGGGACAAAAACGATGGGATGAATCTTGGAAGGATTTTCCATGAAGGAGTGAGCAGATGGGATTGTCCTGTGGGCTTTGATAAGAAAAATATCAGGAAAAACCCAGTGGGGCTGGTCTAGAAATATCCAAATAGAGGCTAGAGACCCAAAAGCTTCTCCAAAGCTTTAAAGCAACTTCTTCAACCAAGTCCAGACTCAGGCACGGAGAACTTTCATCCCTCTGGGACACACCAGGGAATCACAGCACAGACATGGAGAATTTGGCTGGAAGTCCCCCAAAAATGCCTTGGAAGAACCCACCAGCATCTCTTCTTGCCCATTCACCCTAGTTTTAACCCCAAGGGTGCTTTCCCCAGGGGAAAACTCGGAGGAAGCTGAAATCCAGGGACTCATTTTTGAAAAGCCCGAGGGAGACAAGTGTTCAACAGCCTCGGATTCCTTTGAAAATCCCACCCCAAAGGATTCTCCAAAGGATTTGAAGCAGGAGCTGGGCCCAGCCAGTGCTGCCTGGGATTGGGAGGGATGCAGACTTCAAATGGCCCAAACCTCCCCGGGGCTCTCCCAGCCCCGATTGTTTGGCAATCCACAAAGAGGGGAAAAGGCATTTGAAATGCTAAATACCCCAAATCAGCCCCAAATTTAACGCTGAATTTTCCCAGTTTAGCTCCAACCAGGCTGCCTCTCCCTCAGTCACTGATATTTCACTGATTATTCCTCCAAAATCCTTTGTCACTTCATATTAAAACTGGCTGGAAAATAAACTTTAAACACGAATTGATGTATTAGAAAATCAGGTTTTTTATCACAGCTCTGGACACCTGAAGGATTTTTTTTTTTAATATTTCTTAATTTTTTAAGATGTATGGGGTGGAATTTTACAGCAGAGTTCAGAACATGGATCTGTGTCCGTGGATTCAGGACAGGGATCTGTGTCCATGGAGTCAGGAGAGGGATCTGTGTCCATGGGCTCAGATAATGGATCTGTGTCCATGGATTCAGGACAGGGATCTGTGTTTGTGTGCCCAGATCACAGATCCGTGTCCATGTGCCCAGATCACAGATCTGTGTGCCCAGATCACAGATCCATGTCCATGTGCCCAGATCACAGATCTGTGTGCCCAGATCACAGATCCGTGTCCGTGTGCCCAGATCACAGATCTGTGTGCCCAGATCACAGATCCGTGTCCGTGTGCCCAGATCACAGATCTGTGTGCCCAGATCACAGATCCGTGTCCGTGTGCCCAGATCACAGATCTGTGTGCCCAGATCACAGATCCGTGTCCGTGTGCCCAGATCACAGATCTGTGTGCCCAGATCACAGATCCGTGTCCGTGTGCCCAGATCACAGATCTGTGTGCCCAGATCACAGATCCGTGTCCGTGTGCCCAGATCACAGATCCGTGTCCGTGTGCCCAGATCACAGATCCGTGTGCCCAGATCACAGATCCGTGTCCATGTGCCCAGATCACAGATCTGTGTGCCCAGATCACAGATCCGTGTCCATGTGCCCAGATCACAGATCCGTGTCCGTGTGCCCAGATCACAGATCCGTGTGCCCAGATCACAGATCCATGTCCATGTGCCCAGATCACAGATCTGTGTGCCCAGATCACAGATCCGTGTCCGTGTGCCCAGATCACAGATCCGTGTGCCCAGATCACAGATCCGTGTCCCTGTGCCCAGATCACAGATCTGTGTGCCCAGATCACAGATCCGTGTCCCTGTGCCCAGATCACAGATCCGTGTCCCTGTGCCCAGATCACAGATCCGTGTGCCCAGATCACAGATCCATGTCCATGTGCCCAGATCACAGATCCGTGTCCCTGTGCCCAGATCACAGATCTGTGTGCCCAGATCACAGATCCGTGTCCCTGTGCCCAGATCACAGATCCGTGTCCCTGTGCCCAGATCACAGATCTGTGTTTGTGTGCCCAGCACACCCCCCGTGCCGTACCTGTGCAGGTGGGCGGGTCTGGCTGCCAGAAGAACCTGTTCTCCACCTGCACACAGGTGATCTGGGGCTGGCCTTGCAGGGCGTAGCCGGGGTTGCACTGGAAGGTGATGGAGTCCCCGGCCTCCCTGCTGTCCCCGCTGCGGCTCCCGTTCTGCGGGATCCCTGGGTCGTTGCAGGAAGTGGCCGTGGAAACTGAAGGGGATCAAAAGCACACCTTGAGTATCGATGTTTATTTAACAGCACCGGCTGTCCTGAGGCTCTGTCCTGCCCCAGACATCCTTGTTCCCCCTCCCTCCTCCCCCAGCATCCCATAAAGTTCCCCCACACACCAAAAGTTGCCTTTCCCTTTGCTCTGAGCATCTGCCACTCCAGCTGGGAAAGGCTCTGGGGACCAGCAAGTCCAAGAGCAGTACCCAGGGAGCAGCTTTGATGTGGAATTGTGCACATGGCTCTTGACTCCGTCAGGCCAGACAGCCACTGATCTTCCAGGGCGTTTTTGGAGAGTTCTGTGCCAGGCACATGCTGCAAAATGAACTCAGCCACCAGCACTTCACACTGTCCCCTGAGTGGCAGAGAAATTTAGCCTCAAGATCTGTGAAGCATCAAGCCTGACCTTTCAGAAATGTGTTTGTTTCCCTTCCAGACTTGTTGCTGCCTCTCTTTGAGATGTTCCCTGAGCTGGGGACAGGCGAAGCTTCGCTGCTGCCTGAGCTCACGGTCTGCCAACACCACGAGGATTTACCAGCAGGGAAAATCCTGGAGTAATAGGAGTTTTGTGAGCTTATCCACCTCATTAAAGCTCCCGAGATCCCAAAGTGGACAGGTCTGAGCTCAGGTCTGGCTGCTTAGTCACACCTGCTGAACAAAGGCTTTGAGCAGGAGCAGTCAATAAAGCCCAGCTCCAGATCAGGAGCTTATTTCCTGCTAAGTTGATGAGAGTCTGTTACACCCAGGCAGTTTAGAGAAAGCTGCTCTTGAAAGAGCCAGAGGAAATCCCTCTCTTTCTGTGCAGCTGGAGATAAGGAAGTTAACAGCCCAGGCTGCTGCTTCCTGGCAGGATGAGACACAAATCTGGCAAAAAAACCCCCAGGATGGCACCACTGTGCTGGGTGACACAAAGCTCTGCCTCTGTCTGGGTCATCCCAAAGCTCTGAAATCCAGCAGAAATTCTCCCCAAAATGCTGGCTTGTTCCCCCAGCCAAGCAAGGGCACCCTGGACAGAAAGTTATGGAAAAGAAAAAAAACAAACTTGGGAAGATGTTTCAGTGTGTCTCAGTCCAGGGAAAGTCACATCATCACTCACCCAACCACTCCCTGTTTATTATCACTCCAAAACAACTGCACAAACGTGGAACTCTCTGTAAATATTGGAATATGTCACCCTAAATAATTGAAATTAATGTGTTTGCAGGGCTGAGGCTCAGGTGAGAGCAGCCAGGACTCAGGAAAGCCAGACTGGAGCAGGGACAGCCCTGCTGCTCACAGAGATTTTTGTGCCCTGCATCCCAAGGGACCCAATTTGGGGGGGTTCAAACAGATTTGGCTTTCAGGGCCTGCTGCCCAGCCCCTCCCAGGACACCTGGGGGAGGCTGCCAGGGTGAATCTGAGGGGCCTGGGGGTGGAAAATTGCTGGAATTCCTTCTTGTGTATCCCAGCATTTTCTGCTCCTTGTCTGACTGCCAGCTTCCTCACTGAGAGGGCACAGAATTCACAGCCACGACAAAATACACAGGATTTTCCCCTATTTTCAGAGTCTGCACCCAAAAAGGGCTGGGAGACACAAAAGGAATGGAATCTGTGTATTCGCCAAATCAAAGTTTTTACAGCAAGTTTTGATTTTCCAATTCCAACCCAGCCAGGAAACAAACAGATCCTTCAAAGGGAGCAAACAGACCTGAGAAGTGGCTCGTGAAGGCCACGGGTCAGAAGCCACGAAAAGAATTCCTTTCACAATCCTAATTTCAAACCTCTAACTGCCCAGCAAATGATCCTCACAGGACGGAGCCCAGGGAAGAAAAACTGTGCCACTGCAAAGGTGTAAAATAATGATTTCCTGCAGACTGATGTTGGTGCTGCCCAGGAAATGAAGGGTTCCCAGCTCCCAGGATGTGCAGCTCATTTTTGACAGCTCATTCCAGTGGCTGCAGCCCAGGAATGCTGCATTTTGGTTTCATAAATATCAACCTGCTTTGGGGTTTGTGAATTTTTATCTTCGCAGCAACACTGCAAGTCATCATATTTGCAATAAATTGAATAGTGGGTTGGTGGAATTAAGTGGTAAATAAGTGATCAGTGAATGGTCTAATAGAGTTAATTTTCTGTTTATTTATTCTGGAAGTGACTAAGTGGCCACTGCAGTGTCATCTGCTCACCCTGTGGATGCACCTGGAATTTCTGCCCAGCAAAGCTGGGTTTGGTTGGATTTTTGCTCTGGGTTTGTTTGGGTTTTCTCTCTGGGTTTGGTTGGGTTTTTGCTCTGGGTTTGTTTGGGTTTTTGCTCTGCGTTTGTTTGGGTTTTTGCTCTGGGTTTGGTGGGGTTTTCCCTCTGGGTTTGGTCAGATTTTCCCTCTGGGTTTGGTTGGGTTTTCCCTCTGGGTTTGGTGGGGTTTTCCCTCTGGGTTTGGTCGGATTTTCCCTCTGGGTTGGGTTGGGTTTTTGCTCTGGGTTTGGTTGGGGTTTCCCTCTGGGTTTGGTTGGGGTTTCCCTCTGGGTTTTGGTTGGGTTTTCCCTCTGGGTTTTTTTTGGATTTCCCCTCTGGGTTTTTTTTGGATTTCCCCTCTGGGTTTGGTGGGGTTTTCTCTCTGGGTTTGGTTGGGTTTTCCCTCTGGGTTTGGTGGGGTTTGCCCTCCGAGTTTGATTGGATTTTCCCTCTGGGTTTTTTTTGATTTCCCCTCTGGGTTTGGTGGGGTTTTTGAGGAATCCCTGCACATCCCACCTGAGAACTGGATGGCAAAGCCCTGCTTGCTGGTGAAGAAGTCGGTGTTGAACTGCAGGATGACGGAGTTGAAGGTGCTGTGGATGTCCCCGGGCAGCCCTGAGCCGCTGGCCTCCTTCAGCAGGATCCCCTTCTCCACCGGCCCGTCCCAGATCCGCAGCACGTCGTGGAACTCCTCGGTGTGGAACACCAAGAAATGGAGCCTGCGGGGCAAAAAACACCCGGAATTCAGACCTGGAACGTGGTTTGTGCCAAGCTCAGGCAGCCAGGCCCACATGGACTGTGTTGTGTCATCTGGAATTCAGACCTGGAACGTGGCTTGTGCCAAACTCAGGGAGCCAGGCCCACATGGAATGTGTTATCTCATCTGGAGTTCAGACCTGGAATGTGGTTTGTGCCAAGCTCAGGCAGCCAGGCCCACATGGACTGTGTTGTGTCATCTGGAATTCAGACCTGGAACGTGGTTTGTGCCAAGCTCAGGGAGCCAGTTCTGGTGCTGCAATCCAGCACCCTCCAGGATTTTGATGTGTTTTAGGAAGGTCTGGATGTTGCAGAACCGGGTTTAGATCAGCAAACAGAGGAACTTCAGCAGGGAATCAAGAGAAAATGAGGCAGCAGGAGCCAGAGCTCCAAAATCCATACCAGGAAGGGAAGGGAGGGAAAGCAGGAGTTCAGAAGGTGACAGTGGGCTGACACCGAGGGGTTTACACTCCACTGAGTGGAGCAGGAGCTGACCACTCCTGCACTCAAATCCCACCTGCAGAGGAGGAATTTCCCTGTCCCTGTTTGTCACTGCCCCATTTTCCCTCTGGCACCACCAAATCAGGGCGACTCAACCCCAGTGTGAAACGGGCAGAAACCCAGAAACAGGAAAAAACTCTGTAAAAAAGAAACCCACCAGGTGCTGTGCTGAAATCCCTGCCAGCCCACGGAGGCAAACGGGGAAGATTTCACTTGGCTGCTTTCCCATTTATCTGGGGCAAACGTAAATAAATCAGGGACAGCCATAAAAAAAAAAAAGAGGGGGAGAAAAAAAAAAGCCCCAGTGCTAAATCCTCAGCAACAAAATGATGCCCACAGAAGCTGGGAGAAACCAGAAGAGCTGAATCATAAATCTCCTGAGCAGAGACCTTGAGCAAAGAGAAATAAAGCCAGGCTTGAGGAAAATCAGGATGGATGGTGCAGAGCTGTTCTCCACGGCTGCCTCGGTGTGATTACGTTTGTTCCCAGCCTTAACGGGGCCCAGTGAGCCAGAAATGCTGAAAAAACTCATCCCTGGAGACCTTGGGACCAGGGAGAGGCTGCCAGAGGCTGGGCTGGGCTGGGGGGACACCCTGGAACTGCCACCAGCAGCTCCAGGGCTGCCTAAACCCAGCCCCATTTGAGAAAAAGCAACCTCAGGCTGTGCCAGGGGGAGAAAACCTTGATCCAGGTGATCCACGGGACAGATTCCAGAATCTGTTGGGATATCAGATCTGGAGCTCTCTGGAGCAAATCCATCTATTCCACAGGCACATCTCAGCTTTTCCCTCAGCCTGATGTTGGGGACCAGGCAGAGCCCCTGCTTCAGCAGACAGTGGAGGGGAAAGGAGTTTTATTGCTGAGGGAAAAGGAGTTTTATTGCTGAGGGCAAAGGGTTTTGTTCCTGAGGGCAAAGGAGTTTTATTCCTGAAGGGAAGGAGTTTTGTTCCTGAGGGCAAAGGAGGTTTATTCCTGAAGGGAAGGAGTTTTGTTCCGGAGGGCAAAGGAGTTTTATTCCTGCACTCTGACAATCCCAATTTCCCAATTACAGGCATGGAAATGCAGGGGAAAAAAAAAAAAAAGGCAAATCAGAAATTGGGGAGATTATATTTACAGAAATCCAAGTGTGAGAGAGGGGAAGTTCTGCCAGCTTGGCGAGGAGCAGAGAGGAGAGCCCAGCTCTGCCCTGAGAGTGAGAAGAACCCTTGAGGAGCTCCTCCCAAAGCTCTCCACTACCCCAAGGACCATCCTGAGGTGTTTTATGCTGACATTCCCCATCCAAGCTCTGCCCATTCCAGCTGGGCTCTGCTGTGCAAGGCTGGGACCCCCCTGGCACAGAGGTGCCACCAAAGCCACCACCAAAGCCACCCCAGCAGCAGTTTGGGGGCTGCCCACTGCCTCCCTCTGCCCCAGAGAGCCTTCCCCAGCTTGAAAGCTGTCCCTGGGAAGTGGAATATCCCAAAATGCTGGAAGTGGGCACATTCCCAAGGCTGCCAGGGCTCCAGGGGAGTTTGGGATGCACAGGGTGGGGTTTGGGGTGTCTGGGCAGGGCCAGGAGCTGCACTGGGTGATCCTTGTGGCTCCCTTCCAGCTCTGGGTATTTTCTCACTCTTTTTTTAGATGAAACTCTGGAAAGTGGAGCCTGTCAATGCCCAGGAAAGTGGGATGAATTAAAACATCAGTGGATTTTTACAAGGCTGGGATCAGGGAGGGACCACAAGCCACCTCTGCCACATCTCTGTGTCCCCTGCTCCCAGCTGGGCACGGAATTTCCATCCATCTTCCAGCACTCCTTCTCCTCCTCCTTCCTCCTCTCCCCCTGCCCAACCAAGGCACTCCACGTCCCAAATAATCCCTGTCTGCCAGAGCAGCCCTTTCCCTTTCGTGGCTCCAAAGTGCAGACTCATTTTTCTCCCTGTCTCGCCCCCCTGCCCTTCCCCTCGTGCTGTGCAGACACAGCTTCATTCCAAAAGCTCTGGTGATTAATTTTCATGTAAGTTCTAAATGAGAGCTTTGTACAGCCGTACCATGCGTGAAGAGGATTATTTTTCCAATGGATTACCATAAAAATGAAGTTGCTGGGAATGTGCTCTCTCGGCTCCCCTGGGATCAGCTGTGCTGCTGGAGCTGGGCAATGAAGGGGCAGGGAAAGGGAGCTCTGATCTCTGGGAAAGGCAGGGTCACCAGGTGTCTGTGGCTCTGATGCCTCCTGGAACCTTCTCCTTTCCCTCCTGGCCCCTTCCAAGCCTTTGGCTGATCCCAACTCTCTGCTCACGTGGGTGCTTGTAGGGGTTACAGGAGCAAAGCTGCTGAAGCAGCCTTTGGATGGGGGAATAAAGGAGCCTCTCTCCTCTGTCCTACAAAAACCTTTTCCAGGAGAACAAACACAGAGCAGGTTTCCAGTGGAAGTTGCCTGTGCAGGGATTTAGCTGCTTTGGCTGTGCTGCTCCTCCTCTGCTCACACCCAAACCCACCCATTACTGAGCCATCCAAAGGGCAGTGCTAATGGAGGGAATTCCTGCACGAAATCAAAATGAAAACACCAGCCCAGACCTGTCTCCAGCAGAAATCCACGGGCTAAAAGCAGCACAGAGCTCACCAGGAGGGACAGGCTGTGCTGGAGAGGTGATGGGTGCTGAGGCAGCCAGGGAGGAGAAAATGGGAGTGACAGGGAAGGGATTCAGGATGGAACAGCCACAGGCTTGGGATGAGGCAGGGGTGGCTGACAAGCACTGGGAACTCTGAGGGGAGATACTGGGACAAGATTATTACTATTGTTATTGTTTTTGGAGATGCTGGGAGATTATTATTATTATTACTATTACTATTACTATTACTATTACTATTATTCAGAACTTTTAAGGTGCATTTCTCCCCCTCAAATCCCACCACTGAGTCAAAGCTTGGCTTGCCCAAATATCCCGGTTTTCTGGGGGTTTTGGCCAGCCTGGAATGTGTGAGAACAGCCAGGGCAGCCCTGAAGGGCTTGGGCAAACATCCCTGTGGGCATGGAGGGGCAGAAGTGAAGGATCAGGGAGCAGGAACTGCCTGGATCCTGGGACTTTCCCTGTGCTTTCCTGCACCCTCATTCCAGGATTGTGTCACTTGGACATTCAGCACTTTTGGGAAGTTCCTCATTAATCTGATGGGGGGGAAAAAAAAAAAAAAAGGTTTAATTCTGGATCCCATTAAGGAGAGGGGTGGAAAGCTGCCCATGGACACCAAAGCTCTGGGATGTCTGAGCACAGGAACACCACGGGCAGGACCAGGACAAGGTCTGGTGTCACCACCAGGGCTGTGACACACAGGGGACACACACAGGGCTGAGAACAGAGGAGCAGTGATGCCACTGGGGGCTCTGAGCAGCCTGGGCTGGTGGGAAAAGTCCCTGCCCATAAATCCTTAATCCCACCCCAAACCATTCCCCGATTCTGCAACCAAAGCAGCGACTTCTCCCTGCTCGTCCCTCTCAGAGTGACAGGAGCTTCTCCCTCCTTGCTTTACGGAATTATTGACCTGGAAAAACCAGCTCCACGTGGGAGAGAAGCCAAACCACAGGACCCTGGCTCAGCTCACCCAATGGTGCATCCAGGCTCTGCCTCGATGGTCCAGATGCAGTTGAGGTTGTGGTCGTAGGGAGTTGGGTATCCTGGAGAAAGGATCCGTCCCGAGGCCTCTCCTCTGATTGTCCCTCCGCACTCAGCTGCGACAAAAATATTAAAAAAGAAATAAAAATATTTATGGGGTTAGGGAGAAGATTTGTGGCTTTCTGTGGCTCTTGCTCGGCAACCATCTCAGCCTGCAACTGAGATTATTCCTGGCTTTTTCCAGGGATTCTGAAAGCTTACAAAGAGGAAGGGAATCATCTGAATCATGTGAATTCAGCTGAGTTATTGGAATTATTCTGCATTTCTGTGCTCCTTCTGAACACCTTCCCTCCACCTTCCTGAATCCCCAGGGAGGAAAGGCAGAGCCTGGCAGGATCCTGCTTCCCTGCTCCACACGTGGGGGGAGAAGGAGCTCTGCTCCTCTGCTTGGATTCATCGGAAAATGAAGGATAAGAAGCCAAAGAACTTGTAAATGAACTGCAAAGAACGTGAGGATTTGGAATAATTTCTGTAACATATCCAGTCAAATTCTGTAATTTTCATTTCTTTGAGCTTTCTTTCGTTTCTTTTTTAATTTCCACACGCTCAGACACGGCCTCATGTCCAACACACATAGAGCAAACAGGGTGAAGGTTGAGCAAACGCACAAATGACAGAAATGCACCTTTTGACATCACTAAATGAGGCTAAAATTCCAGCCAAGGAACGGCCCTGCCTCCTGGGAGAGAGAACACGGAGTGCCAGGGGCTGAGCACATCCCTGGGTGTGCAGATCTCCCAGGGGACTCAGTGTCCAACACCTTCCCCACGTCCTGGGCACAGCAGGACAGGCATCAGCAACCAGCCCCATTCATTTAACACAGGAAAAGCCCAAATCAGAACTTTCCAAGCAGGAAGAGCTGCAGGTGAAAGGGAAACTCGGGGCTCAGCAGAAGGAATTGAAATGTCTGGGGATGGGATCAGGTGTCAGGCAGCTCTCAAATAAACCTGGCTCCGAGCTGTCACACGCCAGGACACGCATTGATGGCACTGTCAGGAGGTGCCACTCACTTCAACATGTCCAGAGTGAAAGGACAAGGGCTGGAAAAGCACAAGGAAGCAAAAAACCCTTGTCAAACGTGTGTTTAGGGCAGAGTGTTTCGTGTTAAAGCTGCTTCCAGTGCTCTCCATCTCACACAGGATCCTGGCCACACCAATTAGTGCAGATGGGTGATTAATAGCAGAGTTCATGTCACTGGGTCAGAAAAGCAGGGACAAAGGGTGGTCAGGGTGGGGGATCCAAAAAGGAATCACTTCCCGGAGGTTTTGAAGGAGGAGGAGGTGTCTCCATCTCAAGATGCCTCACAGAGGATCCTCACCACAACTTAATTAGTGCAGAAGGGGCTAATTAACAGCAGAGGAAACGTCAATGGATCAGCAAAGCAGGGACAGAAAATGGTCAGGGTGGGGTATGCAAGGAAATCCCAGACTGGAGAGTGCTGGAGGAGCAGGAGGTGTCTCCATCTTGAGGACCCCCCCCCACAACTTAATTAGTGCAGAGGCAATTAATCTGAGAGTTCATGTCACATGGATGAGCAAAGCAGGGACTAAAGGTGTTCAGGGTGTGGGATCCAAGGAAATCTCTCCCTGGAGGAGGACGAGGAGGAGTGTTGGATTATCCTTTGTTCTGACCCAGAGATGGGGCTCCTGAGAGGCCTCCTAAAAGATTTTATTCCATTTCCAGTCTCATGAGGAGGGTGAGACAGTGCAGATGTCACAGTTCACGCCATCACAATCAGAAGCCAAACTGTTTCCTAATTACAATGCATTTTAAGTGGTTTTTGGCCCATCACCTTTTGCCACACAACGCTGCAAATGCCTTAAAGCCAAATCATCTAAAATTCCCCCACGTGGATCCCACCACAACAAATCTTCCACAGTTCTATTTCTCCAAAGCATCTAGTCTTATTTGCAAGGCCATCCTTGGAAGCTTGTTTCCAGTTCCACTCCTCTCTCACCAATGTCTGTCCTGTCCCGTGGCATTTCTAAGTCAGCACACCTCATCTCAAGAGCTTGCAGACAGAGGCACAAGGCTGTGTGAGCCTTCTGTCAGGCTTGGAGAACCCTCCACAAACCCATTTCCCGAGGAGGAGGAGGAGGNAGGAGGAGGTGTCTCACCCACGCAGGTCGGCAGGGGCTGGTCCCAGGCTCTCCTCTCCCCCGTCAGGCACACCAGGACCCTGGTGCCTCTCAGGGTGTACCCGGGGTCACAGCTGAAGGACACCGAGCTGCCAGCGAAGTGTCCCTCGTCGTGCACCTTGTACCCAAACTGGGGGACGCCGGGGTCCTCGCACTTGATCAGCTCAAAACCTGCAGCGGGGAGGGAAGGGCAGCTGGGGATTTCACAGCCAGGAGGGTTTCACACCAAGCCATGGAGGTGTTTTCTTCTTACAGGCGTTTGTTGGGAACCAAAAGGGGGCACACTGGGAATTAGGGGGGGTTTTAATGAATGTTGGAGTCGTGATCTGGATTTCTGGATGGCTACAGCCTCCACGGGAAAGGTTTGACTGTATCCCAGGGAACAGGAGGAGAGGGAATGGCCTCGAGCTGTGCCTGGGGAGGGTCAAGTTGGACATCAGCAGGGATTTCCGCATGGAAAAGGTGCTCAGGCCTTGGAATGTGGGTCTCATTTTGGCCTCCTGGGCTTGTTTAAGAGAGAAGTTTTTCTCAAAACAGTATCTTGGGAAAACTGGGATAAAAAATATAAATAACCCTGCACCTAGAACTTGTTTACAGAGAAGTGTTGATTCTAATTAGCCAATCATGGTGATGGAGTAGTGAACAACAGACCAAACATGTCCAGCTGGGTGAGAACCTATAAAATAGGACTTTGTTTTGTTTAATAGACTTCTTTGGTCTAGAAAGAGTGGCGTTCTCGTGGTTTGTTCAGGTGGCAGCAATGACATTGGAACTGCCTGGGGAGGTTTGGAGTGCCCACCCCTGGAGGTGTCCAAGGAAGGGCTGGAGGTGGCACTCAGTGACAAGGTGGGGATCAGGCACAGCTTGGACTTGATGGGCTTGGAGGGCTTTTCCACCCTCAGTAATCCTGGGATTCTGATCCTTTCCAACTCCACTTTTTGTACAAGACTGTAAGTCTCATTTTGTCCTCCTAAGCTGCTGCTATTTTTTTTTTAGCCAAATCCTTTAGGCAAGGCCTATTAAAGAGATCAGTTTTTCTTAAAACGTCGTTCGGGAAAAAACCGAGATAAAAAACGCAAATAACTTTACACTTAAAACTTATTCACATAAAAGTGTTGTTTCTAATTAGCCAATCATAGTAACAGAGTAGTGAACAACAGACCAATCACGTCCAGCTGTGTGAGAACCCATAAACAGAGGCTTGTTTGTTAATAAACTTTCAAGAATTAAGTTTGTGTGGTTTGTCAGCGACGCGAGATCACGGCAGCGAGGGCCCTTTGCTCACAGGCAACACAAAAACACCCAAAACACCCCCTGCCCGTGGGATCCCCAGCACTCAGGGGGTTGAGACTCACTGGAGAACTGCAGCTCGAAGCCCTTGCTGGTGTTGGCGGCGTCGCTGATGAACTCCAGCCACAGGGAGCTGGAGGTGCTGTTGATGCTGGTGCCCAGCAGCTCCGAGCGGCTGAAGGCGCCCAGCAGCCGGGCAGAGCTGTTGGTGCCGTCGTAGACCTGGGGGGAACAAGGAATCCAGCCTGGAAAAGCCATTCCCCAGCTGTTCCAGGCATCCAAGCATCACTGCCCAGAGAGGCCGTGGCTGCCCCATCCCCGGCAGTGCCCAAGGCTGTAGAAGCGTGCCTGTGATGGTTAGATGATAGCACTCTGCAGACAGGGTTAATCATGGCACACGTGCTTTATTCTCAGGGTGGTAGGGTCTGCCATCAGCTGCCAGCCCAGCTGATGGCCTGGTTCCAAGAGAGTTCCAAAGAGGGAGAATTTCCTGTTACAGTATGTTTTACCTTATTCTGTGTTGAATATTCCATTTACAGTGACCAACCGCTGTGAGACACAAATCCTACAGAATTTACATACAGCCTATGAGAACGACTAGATTTGAATAAGGCACTACCTCCTTATGCTGATCTCTATAATCCCTTCTTCCTGCCATCCCTGCAGACCCCTTTTCTGCTTGGTCACTGGTACTGCCCAACATCCTGTCCCCTGGACTGGCAAACCTTCCCATATCAAAAGTGACCGTCATTTCTACCTCAACCACTGGCCTGGTGTTCTCCAAACCTACTGCCAAACAATCATGTTTATAAGGTCTCCCTGTATCACCTTCCCAAACACAAGGCCA
This sequence comes from Nicator chloris, assembly GCA_013400495.1. NCBI lineage: Eukaryota > Metazoa > Chordata > Aves > Passeriformes > Pycnonotidae > Nicator > Nicator chloris. The sequence continues at coordinate 15,486 of WAAE01013229.1, forward strand.
GGTTGGACAGGGCTTGGAGCACCCTGGGATAGTGGAAGGTGTCCCTGCCCATGGCACTGGATGATCCTTAAGGTCCCTTCCCACCCAAACCATTCCAGGATTTCTCTGCAGTTTCACTGATCTCTGGAACAGAGAAATGCTGAGAAATTTATTCCAAAACGAGAATGAGGAGAAAAAAAAATGTGCTGGGGTCCCTTCAGACACCTCACTCTCCCTCATCCCATTCCCACCTTGTCCCTGCTCTGCTCACAGCCACACCTGGGCTGTCCTTTGGCTTTTTTTGGTGGAGCAGCTTCCTGGGAAGAGCCAGCAGCTGCTGATAAATGCTCTGATTTGGGGTCACCTGCACTCAGATCCAGGAATTTGCTCCTGGCACTGACCTGATCCCGGGTATTGGAGGGAAAAGGGAAGGAAACAACCAACCCCACTCTGAATTCCAGCACCAGGCTGGAAAAGCAACTCCAACCCTTCAGGATTTGTCCCACAAGTGATCCAGGAGTGATCCCTGGATCCAGGAGTGCAAACAGGGACAAATCCGTTAGGCAACGTGAGCTGAGATCCAGGGATCTCCACTAAAAGTCTGACTTGATGAAACTCCCCGCTGCTGCCCAGCTGAGGAGCAGGATTTACTCCCTGGAGGATCTGCACCCTCCTCCTCACCCCTGACTTACTCTCCACCTCCTCTACTTCTTTCCCAAGGAACAGCTACTGAAAAAACCCAAATTTTTCCCCCCAGACTGAATCAGAGATGAGCCTTGAACTCGCTGTGTTTTAAAAAAACCCCCACAAATGTGTTTTTCCTTCCTTTTGTGAGGACCAAGAGCAGCTGCTCACTGGTGGAGATCGATAGGAACTTTCCTCAGATGAGCAGCTGATGACAAACCTGCTGAGAGAACGTAATTCCTCTGACAAGGAGTACATCCCTTGCATTAACAGGAAATCTTTCTCCCTTTCCAATCATTTGTGAGCTGGAAACGTGGATTACACCTCTCTTGGAGTGTGACACTTCAGTGAGGACAGAGGCATTCCTGGGAAGATGCCTCAGCACATCCTTGTAATATTAATGCCTCCTCCAAAACCATGCCTTTGGTTAATGAAAAACTCAGCCTGGATTTGCCTCCTCCTCCACAGAGTCCTGGAGCTTGAATAATCTGAGAGGAGTCTGGAGTTCTGCATTTCAATCAGCCCCTTTTTGGGACAAACCAGCCCTGATTCTTCAAAGCACTAAAATAATGCTCAAACCCTCACACTTCTGACGGACGAGGAGTTTTCTCCCGTGCAACTGCACAGCTGGGAGCTGAAGTTTAGCTGGTCTGGGGGCAATTTGGTCTTCCAAACTGCCATGGCAATCACTCCACGGCATTCCTGGGATGGCACAGCTTTTTCCAGAGGTCACTCCCACCTAATCCCATCAAAATTTCAGAGCATTCAGCTCTCACGAGCGAGGGGCTCCACCGCGCCAGCCGGAATTACCTTGAGGACATCTCCCGCCTCCAGCTCGAAGGTCCTGGCTTTCAGCTGGATGCCTTTCCCCGGCTGGCTCTGGATGGAGTAGATGCACTCGTGGTTGTTGTTGTAGTTCAGGGGGTAGTTGGGGGACAGCAGCACACCCTGGGTCCCCGTCACGGACGAGCCACACTCGGCTGCAGCGAGACACAGATGCACATTTCAGTGACCCCAGGCGTGCAGGGGACTCCTCTGGGCCACAGCTGCTCAGCCCTGCCCGCAGCAGGGAGCAAAGAGGCTTCTCCCTGTTGTTATTCACTACAACCTGCAGACCGTCCCCTTTTCTGTCACGTTTTCCCAGGCAGGCTTCTCTCCTCCTCCAGAATCCGCCTGAATGTAAACCTGCGGGGAATCTGGGGGGAAACTCTGGGGTTCTGTGGTGATTCCGTGTGCATCTACCCAGGATCTGCTCCTCCCTTTGCTCAGGGCATTGGGCTCCCAGCCAAAGCTGAAGGCAGAGGGTTTGTGGGCTTCAAAACTCGGCCAGAAGGATCCTGGGCAGGGGAGGAAGAGGGTGGCAGCTCTGGAGGCTCAGCCTGTGCTGGGTGTGAGGAGCTCACAGCTCGGATGTGGCGAACACCTGTGGGCCTGATATTTCTGGGTCTGAGAGATTTCAGCCTGCTAAGCAGCTACTAACTTTCTCCCAAGGAAAAATTCCTCAAGAAAACTCCTTCTCAAAACAAATCCCGGCAAACAACTCTCCTTTCTCCAAACAATCTTTCTCCAGGTGAGGTTTTGCTTTTCTAGTTCTCAAAACATTCGAGCTGTTTCTCTGGTTTAACCAATGGGGTTGGAGAGGTGTCGTTCCTGCTCACCAACCATGTTCAGTCTGTATCAGAACACCTGATAAAAAGGGAGTAAAGAGTTAAACAATTTTTTCTATGCTCTTTGCCTTCTGAAATATTTGGAGTCTCTCATCCTTTTTTGTGTCCTACAGCGGCAAACGCCGACTCCATTCCGTGCGCCTGCATCGTCCCTGACTCACAGGGACCCATCCCAGCGAGCAGACTGGGATGGACACGGGTGGATCTTCCTTCCAAAAGGCAGGAACAGAACCCCCAGGGCACCCCAGGGATGTTCCCTCCCTGGGACAGCTCCCGGAGCCGGAGCCCAGCGCGGCTGGTTTGTCACACACAGCCACGGCCCCGCGGGAATCTGGGGGGACTGGGGGAAATCTGGGGGGATATGGGGGGATCTGTGGGGAATCTGTGGGAATTTTGGGAGATCTGTGGGGAATCTGTGGGAATCTGTGGGAATTTTGGGAGATCTGTGGGTATTTGGGGGGATCTGTGCCTATTTGGGGGGATCTGTGGGAATTTGGGGGGATCTGCGGGGAATCTGTGGGAATTTGGGGTGATTCTGTGGGGAATCTAAATCTGTGGGGAATCTGAGTGAATCTGTGGGAAATCTGGCAAATCTGTGGGAAATCAGTGTAAATCTATAAATCTGGTGGGAAATCTGAGGGGAATCGAAATCTGTGGGAATCTGTGGGGAATCTGTGTAAATGGAAATCTGTGTGAATCTCTGTGAAATCTGTGGGGATCTGGGAAATTGTGGGAAATCTGTGGGAAATCGGTATAAGTCTGTATAAATCTGGGTGAATCTGTGGGGAATCTGTGGGGAATCGAAATCTGTGGGAATCTGTGGGGAATCTGTGTAAATGTAAATCTGTGGGGAATCTGTGGGAAATCGGTATAAACCCGTGTGAATCTGTATAAACCCGTGGGAAATCTGTACAAACCTGTGTGAATCTGTACAAACCTGTGTGAATCTGTACAAACTCTGTGAATCTGTACAAACCCATGTGAATCTGTATAAATGTGTGAATCTGTACAAACCCATGTGAATCTGTACAAACCCGTGTGAATCTGTACAAACTTGTGTGAATCTGTATAAATGTGTGCATCTGTACAAACCTGTGTGAATCTGTACAAACCCATGTGAATCTGTACAAACCCGTGTGAATCTGTATAAATGTGTGAATCTGTACAAACCCATGTGAATCTGTATAAACCTGTGTGAATCTGTATAAACTCTGTGAATCTGTACAAACCCGTGTGAATCTGTACAAACCTGTGTGAATCTGTATAAATGTGTGCATCTGTACAAACCTGTGTGAATCTGTACAAACCCATGTGAATCTGTACAAACCCGTGTCCATCTGTATAAACTCTGTGAATCTGTACAAACCTGTGTGAATCTGTATAAACTCTGTGAATCTGTACAAACCCGTGTGAATCTGTATAAATGTGTGCATCTGTACAAACCTGTGTGAATCTGTACAAACCCATGTGAATCTGTACAAACCCGTGTCCATCTGTATAAACTCTGTGAATCTGTACAAACCTGTGTGAATCTGTATAAACTCTGTGAATCTGTACAAACCCGTGTGAATCTGTATAAATGTGTGCATCTGTACAAACCTGTGTGAATCTGTACAAACCCATGTGAATCTGTACAAACCCGTGTCCATCTGTATAAACTCTGTGAATCTGTACAAACCTGTGTGAATCTGTATAAACTCTGTGAATCTGTACAAACCCGTGTGAATCTGTATAAATGTGTGCATCTGTACAAACCTGTGTGCATCTGTACAAACCCGTGTCCATCTGTATAAATGTGTGAATCTGTACAAACCTGTGTCCATCTGTATAAACTCTGTGAATCTGTACAAACCCTTGTGCATCTGCCTCAGAACAACCCCACGCTGAGCGTTTTCTGTTCCTCCTGCCGAGCTCCCACACGAGCCAGCCGTGAGTCACTGTTTGCCCAGCCTGTTTACCCTGGGAGGTTTGCTGCTGTCAAACACTGCCTGCCTGCTCCTCTGGGGCTGCGCAGGAAAGGATGGGGACATGTGGGCCTGATATTTCTGGGTCTGAGAGATTTCAGCCTGCCGGCAGCTGCTGACTTTTCCCAAGGAAAAAGTTCTCAAGAAAGCTTCTTCTCAAAACAATCCTGGCAAACAACTCTCCTTTCTCCAAACAATCTTTTTCCAGGTGGGGTTTTGCTTTTCTAGTTCTCAAAACATTTGAGCTGTTTCTCTGGTTTAACCAATGGGATCAGAGAGGTGTCATTCCTATTCACCAACCATGTTCAGTCTGTATCAGAACACCTGATAAAAGCAGTAAAAATTAGACAATGAAGCTTTTTCTATGCTCTTTGCCTTCCAAAATATTTGAAGTCTCTCATCCTTTTTCGTGTCCTACAACGACAGGGACAGTCACTCCAAAGTCCCCCCAGAGCAGTTTTTGGGGCCAGTCTTGTGTCCCTGAGTCCCCACAGCTCCTGGGACCCATCCCAGGGCAGCTCCTGGCTCTGCTGCTCCTCCAGGGAAGGGTTAAGGAAGGAGGCAGCAGCAGATGCACCCAGAGGAGGCTCTTTGGAGGTGACTTTGTGCTCTGCTCTTGCCACGGATGAAAAGCAGGATTTTGGCACAGAATCCCCAGGGATGATGCTGGGGACATCTCAGGGAGCTGTCCTGGCCAGAGGCCTTGGACAAAGGAACAAAACCCACTCTCAGTTCTCTCCAGACCATCTCTAGGACAGGAGCTGAATACAGAATGTCTGGAAAAGCAATTAAACCTCCTGTGATCTTAATGAGTCAGTCTCCCGCCTCCATCCCTATCCAGGCAGATCTGAGCGGGCAGTGGGGACACTGTGACAGAGCTGTCACCCTGTCACAGAGCTCTGGGCCATCAGCCCTGAGTTTGCCCTGTTATGATAAACCCAAGCTGTTAATTCTGAGCCAGGGACAGCAGCCAGGGTGTCCACTTAGTGCTGCTGCCTGAGGATCGAGTTTAAAGCTCTGTAAATGATTTTTTTTTTGATTCTCATTCCCCTGACGAGCTTGATCTGCAGCCTGGTTGTTATTCCTGCCCTGGAGAGGCTGCCTGTCCCAGCAGGATGAGGCCTGAGAGCTCAGCAGCGCTGGGAAATGCAGCAGCACAGGCTGGAGGAGGCAGCAGCTGGCTCTGGTGGGGAGCTTTGCCCTGCAATGGCCCTCAAAGGTCACCCAGAGCTCAGGACAATCTCCTGAGCAGGTCTGGCCACCAGGTGAGAGCCCTGCCCTGGCTGATCTGGAGGAATCCCTTGGGCTCGGGGTGAGCAGAGCTGGGAATGATTTTCTATTGAAATTCTACACCAAGAAAAAAAAATTGTGACATCTTTTTCCCAAGGCCTGGAGCATCCTCCTTCCTTCCAAATTTGTGTCCCTGTTCTGTCACACTCCCCATCCCTGCCAGGTGGGAGTTCTGCACCAGGAACAGCAGCCTGGAGCCAGCTCCGTGCTGCAGATCGATCCTTCCCCTCCTCTACCCTTGCATTTATTGATTTATCAGTGCAAATCACAGCTGGAGGGGCTGAAAAAGGACCTGCAGTGCTCAGGAAGGGAAAGGTGTGAGGTGTCAGAAACACTTGGAGAATGAGGGAGAGGTCAAAGCCAGGGGGCTTTCCCAGACACATCCATAACAAGGTGGAATTTGCCTGCATGTGGAGGTGACAGAGATGACAGCACTCTGCAGTTCCAAGGGGGAACACCTAAAAGCCAGGCTGCTTGGCAGGAACTGCCCCAGAAGGGAGGAGCAGCTCTGGAATCACTGGGGGACACGGGGCTTCTGGGGCTGTGTCACCTCCTGGAGCTGTGTCACCTCCTGGGGACGTGTCCCCTCTCCTGGGGCTGTGTCACCTCCTGGGGCTGTGTCAGCTCCTGGGGCTGTGTCAGCCCCTGGGGCTGTGTCCCCTCTCCTGGGGATGTGTCCCCTCTCCTGGGGATGTGTCACCTCCTGGAGCTGTGTCACCTCCTGGGGACGTGTCCCCTCTCCTGGGGCTGTGTCACCTCCTGGGGCTGTGTCACCTCCTGGGGCTGTGTCACCCCCCTGTGCCCTGCTCTGGATTGCCCCGCGATCCCACCCCAGGGGTGTCACCCATCCATGCCAGGGGTGTCACCCATCCACCCCAGGGGTGTCACCCATCCACCCCAGGGGTGTCACCCATCCATGCCAGGGGATGTCACACCCATCCCAGGGGTGTTCCCATCCATATTGGGGGATGTCACCCATCCCAGGGATGTCACTCATCCCTCCCAGGGAACATAACCCATCCATCCCAGGGGAGGTCACCCATCCCTCCCAGACAATGTCATCCATCCCTCACAGGGGTGTCACCCATCCATCCCAGGGGTGTCTCCCACCCCTCCCAGGGAACGTCACCCATCCCAGGGAATGTCACCCATCCATCCCAGGGGCGTCACCCATCCCAGGGGTATCACCCACCCCTCCCAGGGAACATCACCCATCCCAGGGGTATCACCCACCCCTCCCAGGGAACATCACCCATCCCAGGGGTGTCTCCCACCCCTCCCAGGGAACGTCACCCATCCCAGGGAATGTCACCCATCCCTCCCAGGGGTGTCACCCATCCCAGGGCTGTCTCCCACCCCTCCCAGGGAACGTCACCCACCCCGGGGGTGTCACCCGCCCATCCCTGCCCACCTCAGGAGTGCAGCACAGCGGGGCCAGCCAAGCAGAAGGAAAGCACATGACCACCTACCAACACACCTTGGCAGAGGCGAACTCCACACGCGCCGTCTCCCGCCCAGGCAGGTGATGCGGGCCGCGCCCTCCAGCCGGTACCCCGGGAAGCAGGAGAAGCTCAGCACGTCCCCCACGCCGAACTGCAGCCCCTTCCTGATGCTGTAGGCCGGCACCTCCGGCTCCTCACACGGCTCCAGGTCGTATTCTGCAGGGGATGAACGGATTTGATGGGATGGCACGGGGGGCGCTTTGGGTTCTGTCCTCCCCGGAGAGGACACCAGGAGCCAAGGGAATCTGAGCCTTGATCCAGCTGCAGTGAATCCAGGAGGATGGGATCCTGTTTGAGCCATGAAAACCCACCTGGATTTCACCCTCAAGCTAAAACTCAGGGGTTCTGTCCTCTCCAGAAAGTACACGAGGATCCCAGGGAGCTCTGAGCCTTGATCCAGCTGCAGTGAATCCAGGAGGATTCCAAGCCGTGAAAACCCACCTGGATTTCACCCCCCACCTACAGCTCAGGGGTTCTGTCCTCCCCGGAGAGGACACCAGGAGCCAAGGGAATCTGAGCCTTGATCCAGCTGCAGTGAATTCATGAGGGTGGGATCCTATTTGAGCCATGAAAACCTATCTGGATTTCACCCTCAAGCTAAAACTCAGGGTTCTGTCCTGTCTGGAGAGGGCACAAGGAGCCAAGGGAATCTGAGCCTTGATCCAGCTGCCGTGAATCCTGGCGGGGGGGATCCTGTATGAGCCATGAAAACCCACCTGGATCTCACCCTCAACCTAAAATTAGAGGTTCTGTCCTCTCTGGAGAGGACAGGAGGGAGCTCAGAGCCTTGATCCAGCTGCCGTGAATCCTGGCGGGGGGGATCCTGTATGAGCCATGAAAACCCACCTGGATTTCACCCTCAACCTAAAATTAGAGGTTCTGTCCTCTCTGGAGAGGACAGGAGGGAGCTCAGAGCCTTGATCCAGCTGCAGTGAATCCAGGAGGATTCCAAGCCATGAAAACTCACCTGGATTTCACCCTGAACCTAAAACTCAGGGGTTCTGTCCTCTCCAGAAAGTACACGAGGATCCCAGGGAGCTCAGAGCCTTGATCCAGCTGCAGTGAATCCAGGAGGATTCCAAGCCATGAAAACTCACCTGGATTTCACCTTCCACCTACAGCTCCGCCCCCAGCACCTGGATCCCAACCACCTCCAAAGGCACCAGGTCCCAGTTGCTGTCCCAGTGACACGGGTGGGGATGGGGACTTGTCATTGTCCCTCTGCTGCAGCCCCGTGAGGACGGATTGATCCGGCTGGGATTTCTGCTGCCTCTCCACTTCTAATCCTGGAAATGGATGCTCCTGCTCAGGGAATGCAGGAGGACACTGGAGCTGCTGCTCCAAGAAAGGCCACGTAGGATTTTGGCCAACGGCCAAACTCACATCTCTGACCCCAAACCAGCTTGAAGGAAAACCTCTTTGGAGGGTGTTTCTGGAAAAATCTCCAAGTCCAAAGCCTGTACATTAACATATATATATGTAAAGGAAGCTAAAAATAGAACTGACTCCTGTTTTTGCTTTCCAAGATAGGGAAGAAGCCTTGAAATACACTGAAAAATGAGAGTTATAATTAGAGGCGAGCTTTTGAAAGGCAAAAAGCCATTTTCCCCTCATCAAAATGGGAGTTAATTGGAAATTTTCTGACTGGTTTCCACATCCAAATCCCTGACTTCAGAGGCCAGGAACAAAGGCACTGGGAACCAGGTTTCAGCTGCATCTATGGCAACAGCTCTGCCCGTCAGGGAGGGTGCCAGACCAAGCTCCACAGGAAAAATGGGAATTTCTCTCCTTCCCTGGGTGCTGGAGTGGCAGCTCAGGACTGGGAAGGACACGGGGACAGAGGCAAGAGCAGCACCAGTGCAATGAAGCTCCTGATTGTAGCAGGGAATGGCTTCTGGGGCACTCAGGCAGCAAATTCCCTGGAATGGGAGCGCTTGGGAGTCATTTGGAGGAGTCCAGCCCACAGGACACAGTCAGACACCTCCTGCCCTTCAACCAGAGGCTGCCCCAGTGCCACGAGCTGCCCTGCACTGCCACGTGTCCCTCTCCAAGCCCCCACGCCCCTTCTGACCGACAACTGCTGGAAACCAGGATGTCCTTTGAAAAAAATCTGCATTTTGGATCAGCACACCCACTCAAAGCCACCATCACCGTGGTGGTTCAGCAAGCACAGCTCAGCATGGCATTGCTGGAACTTCTCTGGGCAGGAATTGTTCCCCTCAGCCTCCTCCTGACTCCTGGAGTCAGGAAAACCTGGGTGCCTCTGAGCCCTGCTGGGTGCAGCAGTGGGGGGCTCCCCTCTGGGACCAGAGCAGAGCCACTGAGCCAGCCCAGCCAGGGAAAAGGGCATTTTCCTGTTCCCTGCAAGTGCCAGTGGGAGCATGGAAATCCAGCCCGGGATCATCATTTTAGCACCTGGTGTGTGTTAAAATCCTGGAATGGTTGGGGTGGGAAGGGGCATTAGGAATCATCCAGTGCCACCCCTGCCTTGGGGACACATTCCACTGTCCCAGGCTGCTCCAAGCCCTGTCCAGCCTGGCTTTGGGCACTCCCAGGGGTCCAGGGGCAGCCACAGCTCCTCTGGGAATTCCATCCCAGCCCCTCACAGGGAAGAATTCCTTCCAATATCCACCCAAAGCTCCACTGGGAAGCCATTCCCTGTGTCCTGTCCCTCCATCCCTTGTCCCCAGTCCCTCTGCAGCTCTCCTGGAGCCCCTTTAGGCCCTGCCAGGGGCTCTGAGCTCTCCCTGGAGCCTTCTCCTCTCCAGGCTGGACATTCCCAGCTGTCCCAGCCTGGCTCAGTGGCAGAGGCACATCCAGGACAGGCTGCAGGCACAGGATGGTCACAGCAGGAGCATCCAAGTGCAGCAGTGCAGGCAAAAAGAGGGAGCAGATGGACAATGGGAGTGACCAGCCCTGGCCTGCTCCTTATCCAGGCACTCCAGACTGCTCCATGCTGCTTCCAAAGGATCCCATCTGTCCCTGTGCTGGAAATGCTGGGCCTGCTGCACTGATTTTCCTCTACAAACAGAGGAGGTGTTTGGGGAAAGAGCATTCCCCAAAAATCCTGAGCTGGGATTGTCCATAAACGGAGCAGGGAAGATGAGGGTGAGGAGGGAGGCAGCAACACCTGCAGAGGGATTGAATTCCAGTGGGTCCATTCCTGTTTTTCCAGCCCAGGATAGACAGAATTGTTCCCCCTGGATATATGGGGGCTGCAAGGGGAATATTTCTTGGGGCACATTGGGAGTATTTCTCGGGGCACATTGGGAATATTTCTCGGGGCACACTGGGGTTTAACACTGGGAGAATTTACTGGGTGACAAAAGGAGTGACCCAAATCAATGGAAAATTATTCCCAGGGTTTTACTGGGAGGGTGAGGAGGCCCTGGCAGCCCAGAGAAGGGGTGGCCCCTCCTTGGAAGTGTCCAAGGCCAGGCTGGAGCAGCCTGGGAGAGGGGAAGATTGGGCAGGGCTGGGCCTGGATGAGCTTTGAGGTCCCTCCCAACCCAAATCATTTGCAGAAAAGTGGGAGGGGAAGGGAAGGGAAGAAGGAAAGGAAGGGAAAGAAGGGAGGCAAAGGAGGGAGGGAAGGAAGGAAGGAAGGGAGGGACAGAAGGAAGGGAAAGGAAAGGACAGAAGGAAAGGAAGGGAAGGAGGGAGGGAGGAAAAGGAGGGAGGGAAAGGAGGAAGGAAGGAAGGAAGGGACAGAAAGAAGGGATGGAAAAAAAGAAGGAAGGGGCGGAAGGAAGGGACGGAAAGAAGGAAGGGACAGGAGGAAGGACAGGACAGAAGGAAGGAGGGGACAGGAGGAAGGAGGGGACAGGAGGAAGCCTTTGGGCTGCTGCTCTCACCCGAGAAGGTGATGTTGAAGCCCTCGTAGGACATGGAGAAGTCGGAGATGAAGCGGATCTGGGCCGAGAAGTTGCCGAAGAGGCCGGCGCTGAGCGGGGCCGGCAGCCGCGAGCCCGTCAGCTGCTGCAGGGGCTGGGCAAAGCTGGAGTTCTCGGTGACCAGCAGGTAATCGTGCCCGTTCTCCAGGTGGAACGTGTGGAAGGTGAAGAACACACCTGCACGGGGGGCAGGAACCACAGGTGGAGCCATCCCAGTGCCCAGCCCCTGCTTCCCGCCCGGGCAGGGGGAGAGTCACACTGCACTCGTGGATTTTGTTATGTTAGGAATGAAATCAATGAAAACCCTAAAGCCTGGCTGTGGTGCCGGGCCCAGAGCAGGGACAGGCTCTGGAAACGCTGGAGGTCTGTGTCCTCGTCAGGGATGACACAAACCTGCTCCAGGGACAGAGCAGCCCGTGGGGAGCCTTTTGTTATGAAAGTGTTGACTTTTAAATGGAGAGCAAGAGCAGCAAGGCTGGAGCTGGGAGGGCTCGAAAACAAGCGTGTTCCAGAAGGAATCCCTGCCTAGAAAAACAGGATTTAAGCCCAGCCTCAAGGTCAGGGAGGCTTTTCCAGAAGGGTGTCAGTGATGCAGCTGCAAGGACCTTCCCATGATGGGCTGAATCAGAGAATCAAGGAATGATTTGGGTGGGAATGACCTTAAAAACTGTCTGATTCCCTGCCCCTACCATGGGAAGGGGCACCTTCCCCTAGACCAGCTTGAGCCAAGAAAAAACCCTACTTTTATTCCCCTTTCCTTGCCCAAAATAAACCCCACAACAGCTCCAGCCACGGAAATCCCGGCCAAACACAGCAAAACTATTTTGCCTCTTCCTCCCAAATTCAACTGGAACGATTTGAAACATTTGGGGAGAAGGCTGTGACCTTGCTGCGTTTGTAAATGAGCCAGAGAGGAGTAATGGATTACTTAAAGTCCCCTTCACACCTCCAGACACACAATGGGAAGCACTTCAGGCTCCTGCAGGAGCCTCCAGCGAGGTGATTTTTCATGCTGGAATTCAAACACCATTAGAAACACTTATTCTCTGGCAAATAATTCCAGCTTGGAAATAAAATAAAGAAAGAAATGAATAAAAGCCAACCGAAAAACAGCAGTGAGAGAGCAGAGCCAGGCAGGGTCTGAGCTCAGGAACTCTGTCACAGCATTGTCACAGCGACTTCACAAGGCCAGGAGATGCCAGGCAATAAAAAGCCTCTCTGCATTTAGATGGATTTTTCCATCCTGATCTCCCAGCTCTTGGAGCATCCAGGCCAGGCTCCCGAGCCCCTGCTTGTGTGGGATTGGGATTAATCCCAAATAAATCTAAATGTATCCCAGGGGGCTCAGAACCCCTCTGGAGAGGCGCAGGCTCCAAACCCAAGGATGGAAATTGGGCTTTGGGTGAGATCCCTGCTTGGCTTGACCAGGTTATTCCATTTACCCCAGGAATTGACACCCCCAGGGCTGGCTCTGCATCCCACCATTCCCAAAACACAGCATCCCGAAGAAACAGCAGGAAATAAAGGCCAGAGGAAGATCCTCCTCCTCGCTGCCCAGTCCCTGTTAATTTCTGGAGATCAGGGAAAGCTCTGGAGATCCAATATCCAACCCCACGGCCTCAAATTCCAGCTGAATATTCCATTTATCCCTGGCTCTCTCCAAGTGCTTCCTGAAGGTTTGGTGCTCACACAGAGCTCTTCCCTTCCAAGGAGTGAAGGTCAGAGGGGCTGGAAACCAAGAAGGAGCTTTTCCCATGGGATTGGGAATGAAGGAATTGTGGGATCATCCCAACCTTTATCCCTCTGCAGCACCTCACTGCCCTTCAGGGTCCCAGAAGGATTTTATGACCCAAAGCTTGGGACTGGCCTTGATAATTCCTTCTTTATTTCCACTCTCTGGAGAGCATTTTTAGTCTCGCTCTTTCCCCCCTGCAAAATTCCACAAAAGCAGGAAACTTCCAAGAGTTTCCAAATGTTTGTTATTCCTACCAGAAGCGCAAAACAGAAATAGATCTGACCTGAAAACTGGGATGTGGGGAATGCAAAATGACTTTCATTCTCCCCTGACAGCAAATTCATACCCTCAGCTTTAGCAAACCCAGCCTAAGGAACAGAAATAACATCACCCCTCTGGAATCAGCACAGGAATCATTCAGTTATCCTGGAGAACACGCCCAAATTCCAAGTTTTTTAAGGTAAAAACTCCAAGCAGAGGGCACGAGGCTCCTCCAGCACTGAAGGGCTGTGGAACTGCAGCAAAAAGGGCTAATTATAAACTCATTTTATAGGATTTGTGACCAGCCAAACCTTTGCTCTGCTCTGCAGTTTGCTGTGGCACAGAACATCTCTGCAAACACAAGGTTGGGCTTGTTTTCCCCACCCCAATTCTCTGCAGAAGGCACGGCGAAACAAATGAGAGGGGCAAGAAATCACTCTGAGGCAGTGAGATTGAAAATAATGGTCTCTCTTTAGGCATTTAAATACCTCTAAAATTCAGCTGCTTTCAAACTCCCCTTGTGCAGCCTGGGAGTCCATAAAGTGTCACAGGACAAGGATGGTTGGAGCAGCTGGGGCAATTCCAGGGCTCCTGCGTCGGCCACGTGGGAGACGTTCCCAAAACACCTTGGAGGGAAGGAGCTGAGCACCTCCATAAACCCCTCAGGAGGGGCAGGCCCCTCTCTGTGTGACAGGGAATGATTTTCAGGATGTCTGGATGTATTTCCACCCACATCCTGACTTTCAGGACGGGGCCACCAAGGTGTGGGACAGGAGGTGACACGAAGCACCGTTTGCTGGTAAGAGTTTTCCCTTCTCCACGTGAAAAGGTGACATCAAAACCCTCTGGATCTTGTCCAGGGACCATGGAATCATCATTCCTGAGGGGAACTCTTGGATCCCACAGGGAGAAGTGCCCCCCAGGCTCAGTCCTGTCCCAGCACCCCGAGGGTGTCTCACCTTTCCCGTGGGATGTTTCTATCGTCCACGTGCAGTTCAAGTTGTTGGGATAAAAATCAGGGAAGCCTGGGGAGAGGATGGTGCCACTGGGGCCACGGATGTAGCCCCCACAGAGAGCTAAAAACACAAAAACAAAAAAGGAGAGAAGGGGTTCAATAATCCAGAATCTTTCACAAGCTGCGAGGGAAAAAGAAAAACAAAACCCAAAGCAGGAAATTCCAACAGAAGACACTGAACAACCCAAACCCAGTGGTCAAAATCCACCAAAATACATGGATCAACCTGCCCAAATCCACCAAAATGTACTGATTGAACCCCTCTGGGAGCTTTCCAGCTGCTGCTCTGGCAGTGAAAAGGAGAGAAGCAGTTCAGTAATCCAGAATCTTTCACAAGCTGGGAGGAAAATGGAAAACCAAAACCCAGAGCAGGAAAATCCAACAGAAGAGACTGAACAACCCAAACCCAGTGGTCAAAATCCACCAAATACATGGATCAACCTGCCCAAATCCACCAAAATGTACTGATTGAACACCTCTGGGAGCTTTCCAGCTGCTGCTCTGGCAG
>WAAE01013229.1:37228-49512 GCA_013400495.1 Nicator chloris
GTATATATATTTTATAATGTATTCTATATATTATTACATATAATATATATTATATCTATTACGTACTATATATATATATAATGAATTATAACTATATCATAGATAAATATTTATCCTTCAACACATAGAGCTACTTTTTTACCCCCTTAACTTCGTCTGGCCTCCGTTTTTAGGTCGCCCCCCCCAAAAAAAAAATCCCCCATGGCTCTCACTGGTGAAGGTGATGTTGAAGCCTCTCTTCTCCATGGAGTGGTCAGTCTGGAACTCCAGCCTGGCCACGTGGCCGCTGCTGGTCAGCGAGGAGGGCAGGTGGCTCCCCGAGAAGGTGCCCAGCACGGGGGACTCGGCCGTGCCGCCGTCCTTGACGGCCAGGAAGTCGAACTGCGGCTCCACGTCGAAGTCGTTGAAGGCCAGGTGGATCCTGCTCTCGGGGTTGGCGATGATGAGCCACACGCAGTGCAGGCTGCTGCCGTACTCCTCGGGGTAGTTGGGGGACAGCACGATGCCCGACGGGCTGGTGAAGTTGAAGAAGCAGGAGACTGCAAAGGGAAAGCGCCGTCAGCCCCGCGGCAGCCCGGCCCCGCAAATCCACCGCACCCGGAGCGCCCCGTGCAGCGGGGTCAGGGTTTGTCTGCAGGGGAAAAGCGACTTCCAGGCTGCTGGCAGAACTTCTGTCATCCTGGAAATATCTGACATTTCACCTGGGTGGATAACCAGGGTGGCACGGCCCTCCATCCCCTCCAAACCAGGAGGGGAAAACCCCACCCTGGATCTTCCATGAGTTCCCTTCCATTAATTCTTTAATTGCCTCCCTCACAGGAGCAGCAGGGAAGCTTTTGGTCACCACGGGATCAGAATCTTTAGGTCACCACTGAATCCCAGTCTTCTGGTCGCTACTGAATCTGAATCCTTTGGTCACCACCAAATCCAAATCTTTTGGTCACCACTAAACCTGAATCTTTTCGTTGTCACTAAATCAGAATTTTTTGGTCATCACTAAATCCGAATCTTTTGGTCACCACTGAATCAGAATCTTTTTGTCATCACTAAATCTGAGCCTTTCAGTCACCACTGAACCTGAATCTTTCAGTCACCACTAAATCAGAATTTTTTGGTCACCACTAAATCCGAATCTTTTGGTCACCACTAAATCAGAAGCTTTTGGTCACCACTAAATCAGAAGCTTTTATTATTGGGATAAGAAAAACGCCTGTTTTTCGGGACTTTGGGTGGATTTGCCCTTTTCCAGTCCCTTCCAGGTTTCTTTAACAGCAGGAAGAAAATGCCTCTCAGGTGGGATCTGGCATTTTCCAGGTGAATTCTCCCGCACGTCCCCCAGGAAAGCCTCCCAGGAATCCAGCGCGTGGCTTGAGCTGGTGCAAAATCAAACCAGCACGAAACGAGCCAGGTTTTGCCTCAACGTTTTCTGCTGTGGCCACAGCACATCCCACAGAACCTGGAGCAAGGAACCAGCTCAGCCACCCCGGGCACTGCTCCAGCCTCCCCTGCTGCTGTCCCTGGCTCAGCTCTGTCACCCACAGGTGACACACCCATCCCCAGGGCGCTGCAGACTCCTTGGGGCTTGCTCACAATAAAATCCGCCCTTTCCATCTGCTGAGTTCACTTTTCCCTCCCCGTGCTCACCCACTGCGTTCCCCAAGCTCCTTCCATCCACACCACGCCCGTCCCACAGGGGATATCTGCGGGATACAGCAACAAATGGAGTGCCTGGAGAAGGAGCTGGGAGCTGATTTGCTCTGCTTGTGTCCTTGGGAAGTCGTTGACACCTGGAAGTGCAGGATGCTCCGTGGAACAGCCCAAGGACATGCCCAAGTGCCAGGGGTCAGGACAAACCAGAGGAATCTGCAGCCCTGGTGGAGGGGAAGCTCTTCCCACCACAGATCAATCCCCAACTTCTGCTGCTTCCCAAAAGGAGGCACCCAACCAGGCTGCCATTGCCACGGGAACCATTAAAACCAGGCCTAAAACGAAGCTGAGGGGAAGAGCGTGCATGAAAACCCCTCCAGCTCTCCAGGGCTTCAATCTACCCCGGGCTGCAGCTGCCAAGGCCCATTAATTTGGGAAGGCAAGGCTGCCTGTGAAGTGCTACCTGCCCAAACTTTGGGATATTTTATGGACGGATGCTTTGCTCATCCTTTTTCCCCACCGCCACCCTTGGTAAAACCCATTATTGGGAACATCCATCTCCCTAACTCCTGGCACAGAGGATGAGGCTGGCTTGGCGTTGGCATGTAGACAGTGATTTGGATCACTGCTCTGCCTCCCTCCGTTATTTTCCCTCTGTCTCTCCTCACCCCTTAATGGGCTCGGATCAAATAATTCGGACGTTCCCGTGACGTTATCAAGGCCACGGAGCTGCACAATCCATTCCCTGCTCTCAGCCACAAAGAGAGCAGATTAAAGAGAAAACAAACTGCGAAACATCCTCAGGATTTTTTTTTGTTGTTGGGCTCTCTCTCTCTCTCTCTCTACCCCTGAAATACCAGGGGATGCTGTCAAATAATTCTGTCAGCATAAGCACGGTGTAATCCGCCTCAGGAAAATTGAAAATAAATGCATTTGCACCCAGGGAAACGTCTCAGCTGCAGGGATGAGGTGGCTCCTGTAAATTTTTAAATCCAAGGGGGTGAATTAGCATTCAGCCAGGACCTCCAGCAGCCCAGCAAGAGAGAGGTGCAGTCGCCAGATCAGAAAATAAAACAACAAAGGACTTGCTGACAAAGGGGAGAGGAGCAGAGCGAGGGAAGAATATAAAATTAACCTTTGCCAGATAAAACAAAGCGACAGATTAAAGAGGAGCTGATAAAAAAAAAAAACAACCAACCCTCCAAGAGTCTCCACTGCGGGGAAGTAAACGAGGAGTTTGATTTTCCTTAAGATCAGTGAGGAGGAAGGCGAGTTGGAGCTGCAGGACCAAGGCCACTGGCACAAGCTGTGGCCAGGAAAAAGCTCTCCCTGATGGAGAGGGGACCTGGAATCCCATTCCAGAGGGGAACATCCAGCCCAGGAAGCCACAAGGTTCATGAACAAGACCATGGTGTCTGTGAGATGATGATTTTCTTCATCTTTTAAAGCAGAGGAAGTTTTTCCTCATCATGGAAAGAGGTTTTCCCTCACTGTGGAAGGAGGTTTTTCCTCATCATGGAAGGTTTTTCCTCATCCTGGAAGGAAGCTTTTCCTCATCGTGGAAAGAGGTTTTCCCTCACTGTGGAAGGAGGTTTTTCCTCATCGTGGAAGGAGGTTTTTCCTCATCATGGAAGGTTTTTCCTCATCGTGGAAGGTTTTTCCTCACTGTGGAAGGTTTTTCCTCACCGTGAAAGGAGCTTTTTCCTCACTGTGGAAGGTTTTTCCTCACTGTGGAAGGTTTTTCCTCACCGTGAAAGGAGCTTTTTCCTCACTGTGGAAGGTTTTTCCTCACTGTGGAAGGTTTTTCCTCACCGTGAAAGGAGCTTTTTCCTCACTGTGGAAGGTTTTTCCTCACTGTGGAAGGTTTTTCCTCACCGTGAAAGGAGCTTTTTCCTCACTGTGGAAGGTTTTTCCTCACTGTGGAAGGTTTTTCCTCACCGTGAAAGGAGCTTTTTCCTCACTGTGGAAGGTTTTTCCTCACTGTGGAAGGTTTTTCCTCACCATGAAAGCAGCTTTTTCCTCACTGTGGAAGGTTTTTCCTCACCATGAAAGGAGCTTTTTCCTCACTGTGGAAGGAGGTCTCAGCTCTGGCTCTGGCATCCACGTCAGCCTCCCTGGAGCTGCACACTGGCATAAACCAGGAGCTGTTTAACCACGTGTCACAGGCAGGGCCAGGCTGTCAGGAGGAAGATGATGGCAGCAGGAAAGGTGGGAGACAGCCCAGCTCCACCTGCCTGGGGCTGCTGGAGCATCCCAAAGAGCCCTCAGCAGCAGGAGTCACCCCCAACATGACAGAGGCCAGCCCTGCTGCTGTCCATCAGCTGGGCTGGGAGCAGCCCTGGCTGCAATTCATATTTATTACCCTTGTTCCATGCCAGGAGAGGCCATCCCATGATGTGCACAGCACAGGGGGCTGTTTGCAAAGCTGATTCTGTCAATAATCGTTGCGTTTGTCAATAACTGTATTTATCAATAATTATTGCTGACCGAGTACTGCAAAGGCGGTGAGAAAAATCCCTTTATTAATTACAGAATAAATCACAGCAGACACAGAGCAGCCAGACCACGCCAGGAATGAACCAGCACAGGGATTTGTTCAAGTTAGCACAAGCATCAGCAGGGTTCTGCCTTGGTTTAGAGCAGTGAAACAACGAAGGAGCAGCTCCTTGGTTCTTCCCTTAGGTGAGGGACATGGATGTGAACATGGATCAGGCAGGAGTTCTTCAAAAGGAGAAGTTCCTGCAGTTCTCTTCTCTTCTCTTCTCTCTCTCCTCTCCTCTTCTCTCTCTCCTCTCCTCTTCTCTCTCTCCTCTCCTCTTCTCTCTCTCCTCTCCTCTTCTCTCTCTCCTCTCCTCTTCTCTCTCTCCTCTCCTCTTCTCTCTCTCCTCTCCTCTTCTCTCTCTCCTCTCCTCTTCTCTCTCTCCTCTCCTCTTCTCTCTCTCCTCTCCTCTTCTCTCTCTCCTCTCCTCTTCTCTCTCTCCTCTCCTCTTCTCTCTCTCCTCTCCTCTTCTCTCTCTCCTCTCCTCTTCTCTCTCTCCTCTCCTCTTCTCTCTCTCCTCTCCTCTTCTCTCTCTCCTCTCCTCTTCTCTCTCTCCTCTCCTCTTCTCTCTCTCCTCTCCTCTTCCCAAGTTGTTTTTCCTCTTTCATTCTGCCTTCCCCAGATCCTGCCTCCTCCCAGACCATCTCTCTTCTCCTGTTCCTGGCTCCAGACCCTCCATCCCAGCTGCCCCTGCAGGAGGATCCAGGGCTGATCCCAAGCAGAAGTCACACCAGGGCAGCAGGAAAGGCACCGGGGTCAGGAGCTGGAAACCAAGCAGGGAACCACCGGAATAATTGCAGTTTCCATGGAAACAATCCAAAATTCCTGACTTTCCTCTCAGGTTTTAGATCCTGCTCCCACGGATCTGACCTCTTGGGAGAGAGCTGGGAGACAGCAATGGATTTTCTGCTTTGCAGTTCCTTTTTTCCCAAAACTCCCTCCTCTAGGCAGAACTTGGTGATGGCCTGGAAAAGCAGGAGCTCAGCAGGAGCCTGGTTAATGCCCAGCATTCCTGACTTGGGAAGAGCTGACAGTGCTGGAAGCTCAGGGCACTGCTCCAGCTGGGCAGCAAAGTGCTTTAATTTTGGATTTTCTTCTTTCTGTGTCTGTTAATCCAAGGGGAAAAAAAAATAATCTGCATATCATGGTGCCTTTTGCTCCTGAAAACCCTGCAGCACCACAGGGCAAGTGGGAGGTGAGGAAAGGAGTTTGGAGCAAAATTAACTGGGAGCTTTTTGTTATTTCAGAGCAACAAAGCTCAGCTCAGTCCGGGGGTGGGACTGCAGGTACGAGGAGAAGAATGAAAACCAGGCAGGTTTTGGGAACCAAGTCTTGAGGAAAACATCACTGAATCTAAAATAGATGTGCAGGGAAGAGCAGGTTTCACTGCCACCCACTCCAGCAGGAGCAGGGATTGGCTTTGGGATGGAGATGAAGTTTTTCAAAACTTCCTGGGAGCTGCTGATCCACCCTGGGACAGGGCTGGGCTGGCTCCTGCAGCCATCTGCTCCTGGGACGTGCTCCAAGGCTTCTGCACCAGGAGCCTCTGCCGAGGTTTCAAATGGAACTCCTCCTCTCCCAGCAGCCTCCCTTGGGAATTTCTGCAGTGGCCACAAGAAGGTGGAAGTTGGTGGCCATTTCTTTGGCCCAAAAAAGGCCTCGTGGTGCTGCTGTTCACCCCTCCCGTGCTGCTCTCCGGGGTTTGGCTGCTCCTCCCTGCCCTGCCAAGGGCTGCACCTGGCTCCTGCAGGCCGGGATGGGGCTGCCCCACACATCCCCCACCCCAGCAGCAGCCACAAATCCCACAGGGATGTGGCATCAGGGGAACCCTGCCCGCAGCTCTGTGCCTCCCTCCCTGCCAGGACGGGCTGGGTCTCTGCTCAGGGGCATGAGGAGCATTTCCCCAGGGGTTTGCTGCTCCAAACCTCTCGGGTCAAAGGCAGGGGGAAGGTGAGGATGGGTTCTCAGGGAGTCCCAACAACCTCCGGGCCCATCCCAGCCTGGAAGGGATCCAGCTGCTGGAGCTGGGATGTGGTGGGTGCTCCACCAGGGGCAGGGGGGACACTTTTGGGCAGCCACCACTTCCCCGTGGCAGAATTTTTTTTGGCAGGAATAATTGGAATGTTAATGAACTCATTTATCCCCAATCCATTAAAATATAGCCAGCAATGAATACCTTTATCCCCAGTCCATGAACACCATTGTTCCCAGAAATAAACCAAATATTCCCAAATGTTCATCCCCAGTCCAGTTAAACAGACCCAGGAACAAACACATTTATCCCAAATCCACTCACACATTCCCAGGAATGAACACGTTTGTCCCCAGTCTGTTCAAAAAACAACCAGGACTGAACATGTTTATCCCCAGTCCATTCAAACATTCCCAGGAATGAACATGCTTATCCCCACACCCAAACACTTCCAGGAATGAATGTGTTCCCAACCCATTCAAACATTCCCAGGAATGAACACGTTTGTCCCCAGTCTGTTCAAAAAACAACCAGGACTGAACATGTTTATCCCCAGTCCATTCAAACATTCCCAGGAGTGACCACATTTATCCCAAACCCATTCCAACATTCCTAGGAATAAACAGATTTATCCCAAACCCAATCAAACATTCCCGGGAATGAATATGTTCCATTCAAACATCCCCAGGAATGAACAGATTTATCCCCAAACCCAAACACTTCCAGGAATGAATGTGTCCCCAGCCCATTCAAACATTCCCAGGAATGAACACGCTTATCCCCAAACCCAGACAGACCCAGGAATGAACAAATTTATCCCCAAAGGGAATCAAACGTTGCCAGGAAGGAATACATTCACTCCCAATCCATTCAAACATTCCCAGGAGTGACCACATTTATCCCAAACCAAATCAAACATTTCCAGAAATGAATATGTTCCATTCAAACATTCCCAGGAATGAACATGTTTATCCTCAATCCATTCAAACATTCCCAGGAATGAACAGATTTATCCCCAAACCCAAACACTTCCAGGAATGAACAGATTTATCCCAAACCAAATCAAACATTTCCAGAAATGGATGTGTTTGTCCCAAACCCATTCAAACATTCCCAGGAATGAACATGTTTATCCTCAATCCATTCAAATAGTCCCAGGAATGACCACAGTAATCCCAAACCCAAATCAAACATTCCCAGGAATGAACAGATTTATCACAAACCCATTCAAACATTCACAGAAATGAACATGTTCCATTCCAACATTCCCAAGATTGACCACATTTATCCCAAACTCAAACATTCCCAGGAATGACCACACTTATCCCAAACCCAAGCATTCCCAGGAATGAACAGATTTATCTCAAACATTCCCAGGAATTACCACATTTATCCCAGACCCAAACATTCCCAGGAATGACCACATTTATCCCAGACCCAAACATTCCCAGAAATGACCACATTAATCCCAAACCCATTCAAACATTCCCAGGAATGACCACATTAATCCCAAACCTATTCAAACATTCCCAGGAATGACCACATTAATCCCAAACCCATTCAAACATTCCCAGGAATGACCACATTTATCCCAAACCCAAACATTCCCAGGAATGACCACATTTATCCCAGACCCATTCAAACATTCCCAGGAATGACCACATTAATCCCAAACCCATTCAAACATTCCCAGGAATGACCACATTTATCCCAAACCCAAGCATTCTCAGGAATGAACAGATTTATCCCAAACATTCCCAGGAATGACCACGTTTATCCCAAAACTCTGCCGAGCGGTGCCAACCAACCCAACCCCGCTGGGCTCAGTGCAGAACCTGCCCCTCCCCTTGATGTTTTTGGGCACACATCCCCTCCTTTTACTCCCCCCACCACTTCATTCCCTGCCAAACGCCGGACGGGTCCAGAAAACCGGGATTTTCCCAGCCTGATCCCAACAAACCGAACCCGCAGCAGAAATTCCGGCCATTCCCTGGAACGGCTCTCCCAGGAAAGGCAGAGGGCACCTGAAGCCGGGCAGGAAGGCTGCCTGCGCTGCCCCAGGTGGTGCCAGTGGCATTTCTGGTCACCCCTGGTGCCACAATCGTCCCCCCGGGGACAGCACGGCGCCGCCCGGCACGCCTCGAGCCCCCGGAGAACACCGCAGCCTGAAAATTTGGGAAGGGCAGGAGGAGCAGGGGAGGGAAGAACAAATTTCCTGGTGAAACTCTCTCACTGCAGAGCCCCCCACCCAGGAGCACCGGCGTCACCCTGATTTTTTTTGGCCTCCTGATGTTTTAGTCTCTGAAATTCTTTGCCCATGGGTTTTGCTGTAAACAAGAGGATTGTTTGTGCTGGTTTTATCTTTGTTTGCACTCCTTCCTAGAGGAGGGAACCTTTTGATGGACATCTGTTTTGACCAATGCGACTGAGGAGGTGTTAACTTTGCCTACCAATCACTGGGCTTGTCTGAAATGCTATAAAAGGGGTCAGATTTGAAATAAATGAGATTATTAGCTTTCAGAAACTTGACAGAGCCCATCTCTTCGTGTCCTATTGCGACGCACCAGGGCCCTGCCGTGAGAGATTAAGTCCTGATTCGTGTAGATAAAAATATATATATCCATCTGCATGTGTTTGGAGGGGTCCTGTGCACAAGGACCGTGGGATTATTGCAGAGATGAATTTTGAGAGCCAGGTAAAGCATGGAAGTGGGCTGAATGAGTGGGTGGTGGTTTGACTGGGAAGTTTTTTCTTAAGAAGTTCTGAATAGGTGACCTCACAAGGGGGTTAAAACAAAGTGATGTATGGGTTGCTCTGTGAGAAAATGAGTGGATTGGGGAGGAGGGGAACTGCTTTGACATTTCAGGGGTTTTTTTTTTCCTTTTCTTCTTGTGCGTGTGTGAATAAACTGTCTTTGTCACTCATAAGTTTAGGCCTGCTTTTGCCTTCAGTTGTCCCCTAATCATAGTCTCACAGATAAGTAAAAACTCCAACCACAACCATCAGTGTTTCTGCCCAGTTAGGACAGTTAAACCTGGGACACTGTGAAACAGCAGACTTTTAACAGCCAGCTTGTTTGCTTCGAAAATAAAACTGTAATTGCTCGCAAGTAATTAATGTAAGCTTTAAACCGCTTTGCAGTGAGTTTGGAACTACAGTTGTAAAATGTATTAACAGAGATTTTGGAACTACAGTTTTAAAGAGTATTAAGAGAGATTTTGGAACTAGAGTTTTAAAATGTATTAGATCTGTAATCGCCCAAAGAAAAGGAGGAAGTGAGGTTATCCCAAGCTTCCCGACAGACCCTCGGAAACCACTGATTTCTGACCCTGGGGAATGGAAACGAGACGTCACAAGGAGAAAGAGAAACTGGACATCACAACAGGGAGTGGAAACTGGGAGGAGACCACCAAAACCTGCTGAGGAATGCTGATGAATTTGCATGAATATGTTCAATAAATCCTGGCAAAACTGAGAGCTGGGGTGCGTGTTGGTGGAGAGCAGGCTCCCCACGCGCCCAGCGCTGCCTGCTCAAACCTTATCCAAAATAAATTAAATAAATTTGCTACACTTGGCCTGCTGGAATTCTGCCTCTCATTTATATCGCTGCTCTTTCTGTCAAATAAACCTGGTGGAGCGAATTTTGGGGGGCCTCCCGCTGCAAATAAAATCAGAAAATTAGGGGTTTTGTTTTTTTTTATCTCTGCTCCACACGAGGATGTTTGAACAGCAATTCCCAGCCTGGGTTTGGAGGTTTTGGCAGCTCTGGAATGTGCCCCTCCCTGAGCACATCCTCCATCCTCAGTGTCAGCACAGTGAGAGCAACTCCAGAGCTGGAATTACGGAGCTGATTCTCTGTTTATAAACAGAATAACCTCCTCAGCCACAGGACATTTCAGCTGCAATATTCCGTGCCCAAATCAGGGCACAAACCTCAGCTGAGGGAGCACAACAAGAGTTTTCCTTCAGGGATGTTTATCCAAAGGCCCCCCCCAAGCCCGTTTTGCTGAGAAAAGGGAACAAAATCTGGACAAAATCGAGTTCTGGGTGTGGAACTGCCCTGGCCTGTGACAGACACCACATTCCCCAATCCTGGAAATGCCATTTTTAAGGATAACAACAGAACTACGGAGCTGATTCAAGTAGTGCAGGACAGAGAGAAGTAGTTCAGCCATCACCCACAGCCAGACACCCAAATTGTACAGAAAAACACCCAAACTGTGCAGAAATAAACACCCAGACACCCAAACTGACCAGGAACAGACACCCATACACCCAAATTATACAGAAATAAACACCCAGACACCCAAACTGACCAGGAACAGACACCCAGACACCCAAATTGAACAGAAATAAACACCCAGACACCCAAACTGAACAGGAACAGACACCCAGACACCCAAATTGAACAGAAAAACACCCAAACTGTACAGAAAAAACCACCCAAACACCCAAACTGAACAGGAACAGACACCCATACACCCAAATGGAACAGGAGCAAACACCCAGATACCCACAATTGCACAGCAACAGCCATCCAGACACTCAAATTGTACAGAAATAAACACCCAGACACTCACAAAGTACAGGAACAGACACCCAGACACCCAAACGCCACAGAAACAGACACCCAGACACACAAATTGTACAGAAAAACACCCAAACTGTACAGAAATAAACACCCAGACACACAAATTGTACAGAAAAGACACCCAGACACACAAGTTGAACAGAAACAGACACCCAGACACACAAATTGTACAGAAAAACAACCAAACTGTACAGAAATAAACACCCAGACACACAAACCCCACAGAAACAGAGACCCAGACACACAAGTTGAACAGAAACAAGACACCCAGACACTTGACATTCTACAGAAGCAAAGACCCAGACACCCATATTTAAGAGGAACAAAACCCCAGACACCCCAAAACCAACCAGACTCCCAAATCCCACAGGAACAAACTCCCCTGACACCCAAATTTCACAGAAACAGCCCCCCAGCCCCCCAAATTCAGCCCTAACACGCAGAACAACCCCTGATGCCTTAGGCAGAGGGGCCTGTGAGAGATTTTTCCCACTGCCTGCACGTTGCCTCGTTGATCCATGAATATCCCAGGAGCCACAGAGAACAGATCCCACTGGAATTATTTTAACTGGAAGATTCCTAACGTGCTTTGCATGGATGGGGCTTGATTTGATCAATATCAAGAATCCTATTTTACCAAAAAATCTCCTTTCTATTCTGCCATGACCCAGTTCTGTTGCCCTGAGCACAAGCCACAGGTTTTACTCTCAGCACGAGCCTCAAGCACACCAAGTTGTCCAAAGTCACCTGAAATTCCAGGAAATAAAAGGAAAAACCAGCACAGAACCAGCCTAACACTTCCCACCTCCCAGATAATCAGGAAAAACTCCAATATTTTGCAGCTGATCTGCTTACAAAGGAAAAAAACCAAACAGGAAGGGAGGGATGGCACCTGGAAAAGGCAGCACTCAGAGGAATTGCTTCCTTTCCCCAGGTATTTCTCCGAGCTTAAATCAGGGTTTGAAGAGAAAGGCACTGACTTCCAACTGGTTTTCCCCCCTCTCCATGCCCCCCAGTTCTCTCCCAGCTCCTCCAGACCCTCATCCAGCTCTGCAGGATCTGATTTCCCCCCCCAGCTCCATCCTTTTCACGGATCATCTCCTGCCACACCACACTTCCACTGGAATCTCACCCAGTTTGTCACCTGCACTTCTAAAAACAACATTTCTGCTTTCTCATTCTCCATTCAAGTGGATTTTCCTCTCCTGTTTTTTTGGGCTCCGTCTCGCTCCCTGCACCACAGACCCTGCTCCAAGGGCCAGGCTTTAACAGGGCCAACAAAGCAGAAAAGGAGATAAAGAGTGAGGATATCACCAAGTGGGGGACACAGAGCTCCTGCTGGGACTTGTCCCTGCAGAAAGGTCCTGTCAGGGCAATAAAGCAAATTGCCCAACGTATCTACAGAGGCCACTGACAGCATTAAAACCCCACGGGGACTGCGCAGTAACTCCCATTTCCATCCCCAAAATGTGATCCCGAGTCACCAGGGGGAGCAGAACATCCCAAATCTGCTGAGAATCGGGAGCCTGGAGAGC
>WAAE01013230.1:0-42868 GCA_013400495.1 Nicator chloris
TTTACATCTGAGTAATGTTGGAAACTTGTTTAAATGTTGAAATAACAGAAGTACAACAAAAGTACTTTTTAATAACCCAAATTTAGCTTTGTTCCTATGATTTGGATGAACAAACGTAGTTGATTTTTTGAATTTTACAAAGTAAAATTTTACAAGTAAATTTTTTAATGTTACACCACTACTCTCAGGTTCTTTTTTCAAGAATTTGAATAGAAATGGTACTGTAATTCTCATTGGCAGTTCACCACAGGATGAATGTGTGCACTGAACACTTGTAGAAATAATCAGCATCCTGATGAATATTTGTCACTGTGCTGTTCAGAGGTTTTTATGGAGTTTTACCTACATCTTATAGCTGAGATCACACCTGGGATAGGCCTGGTAAATTCTGGTTACTGCATCTGTGGACAATAATAGTATGAGGGCTTGTTTTGGAGAGGTTTTTTTGAGTTGTTTGGGTTTTATCTGTTTGTTTGTTTGGATTTTTTTCTGTCATTTCTTAAACTAATGGAGACATTCAAGGTGCAGATTGAGATGAGATGAAACCATGGAAATGTTTGTTTTTTTTAATTAGCGTTATTTTTCCTTGTTCTGACTAAAATGGGAAGCACCAAAACTGCAGCTAACTTTCTGAGATGAAATATCGTCATCACATATGGTTTAGGAAATCCTTGTAACATAAACCCAGAGACTTCAACTGGAATTGTTGCAAGCAGCTGAATTAATAGAACACTGTACGTGAAGGGGCTTTTTTTGAACATAACAGTTGCATTCAAAATATAAAGGGCCATTATTAACATTTCATTCTGAAGAAGCAATTATTTCACCATAGATGAGTGAACAGATAGGAGAACAAGGTCCTTTCTGATTTGATCGCACATGATGTGATTACATTTTTTTCAGCAATGCATTCAACCAGGTATTAGTAAGAATTCCTACTTGTTTTGAGAGCCTAACTAAGAGTGCAGTCTTTCTTACTTTCTAAATTTTACAGGAACTTCAGCTGTGCAAAATGAGAAGCACTCCTGTGTCATTTCTAATGGTGCGATATTACATTTAGACTCATAATTTGCATTTTATTGCAAGCTGTGCCTTTATTAAGATATACAGGATGAGAGGTGTGTACCTGTTACTAGTGATATCTGCAGAACAGAATCCTCTTTCCCTCTCCCTATCCCATAAGTCAAGAAGTCCCCCACAGTTAAGAGTACAGAGGTGGACAAATCTTGCTTTCCTGCATCAATGGTGTGTGACAGAGAACATTCACTGTGCTCTACAACCTTTTAGCTATTAAAATAAACAAAATCCTTTCCTAAAAAAGCTTTCAGAAAAGACTCATTAATTTTTATTCTGTTTTTTGAGCAGGTTTCTAGAAGGACTCAGAGAACATTTAGAATCATAGGAAAATAGTTGTTGACTACCGGCCAGTAAAATAGATTTTTAAAAGGGAAATAATACATACTTCGTGCTTTTTAAATATATGAGGTTTAAACTTTGATAGTTGAGCATGGTACATGAAATAACTGATTCCCAGCTTGTCTAGCCTAAACGAGTCATAGTTTTAGAAAACAGCGGAATCATTTAAATCTGTGATTCTGACAATGTTTCTTAAACTGATTAAACCTTGAGAATTAAGCAGTGGTGCTTAATGTTTTCTCAGATGTATTGA
Organism: Nicator chloris; assembly: GCA_013400495.1. Taxonomy (NCBI): domain Eukaryota; kingdom Metazoa; phylum Chordata; class Aves; order Passeriformes; family Pycnonotidae; genus Nicator; species Nicator chloris. The sequence goes on from WAAE01013230.1 coordinate 1,670, forward strand.
ATTCACACAGACCTACTGAAACCCTATGCTTAAAGTTACACTAAAGCAGGCATTGTAGCAGGTAAGGAGTTGTGCAAAATATTGAGCCCTAAAGTTCCTTTCTGTCAACAACATATAGGGTGTCCTTTTGAAACCTTACAGTTGTAAATAGCAGTTCTGACAGGAAAGGTGATGCAGGCCAAGCATCTTGCACTGTCTCTTCTGTGGGCTTGAAGTCTTTGAAGGCTAGAGGCCATACAGAGAACTGGGAGAGATTACAGGAGAATTTTTCAAAGGCATGAAGCGTTCTGAGGGACCTAGCTCCTATTCAAAATCAATGAGTGCTGGACACCTAATTAGCAAGGGTACTTTTAAACTCTCCCACTGCTTCTCTTTTAAGCAAGTTCCTTGCTATAGAAACTGTACTGAAATAGAAATCTAATTGGGAAACCCTGTGACCAGGAAACAGAGGTGAGGAAGTGGATTAACTGCGTATATCAGTACAAAACCTTTTTCTCAGGCACGTTTATTGCACTTGCTGGTTGGAATCATAATCAGCATCTTCACCAGTGTGCAAACTCTTTCATTTTTCTCCTTGAATTTCAAGATTTGGACTCTGAAGATATCTTGTCTTTAGAAATTTGTGTGTTATTTTTCAAAAATATTACTTGCTTTCTGTTATGTTGATAGTAATGTTGCTTTCATAACATAATACAAAGGCCCATATCTGTGTTTAAAGGGCAGGACACATTCAGCTTGTCTGTCCTATGCCTGACAAAAGCACTCTTTGATGGGCAGTAGTCGTGTCTGATTTCATGTTACAAGGTAGTGGATGATCATTGCTTTCCCACCACCCTCCCTCCTCCTCTCAGGTTTGAACCAAGATCAAGGAATGACTGGCAAGCCACAAAATTGCATCACCATTAACCTTCAAAATGTAAACTCAAGTGCCAGCTAAAACCAGTGAATGAATTGGGAGCTGGAAGCTGGCAATAAGAGAATGGAGAACCCAAAGATGGTTTGGTGAGACCTGTCGTGTGTGTGTCTGCATTATTGTATTACCTACATCGATAAACCAATCTTCTTCAGAGTTTTAGATACTGCTGGCCTTGGAACAGTCATTTTTGCATTTTCATTATTATTTTCCTAACCATTCTCCTGTGCTATTTCATACATGACATTCCAGGGGATTATTCCAAAGCAATGCATAGTGTGTTTCACCTAAGTAAGCTTGGACCACTACAATAATGAATATGAGTCTAACTTCTCAAAGTTTTTCTCATTTTCAAGTCACGTACTCCCTTACTGAGGCTCTGACTTCTGAAGTGACCTATATGCTTGGTGAGAGTAAATCTTTGCATAACCACTTACAAATGCCTGGAAATATTTTATTTATATTATTTCTTGCTCTCCTGATAAATGAGGATCAGAAGGGTCACCTGACAGCATGGAAGCTTACCAAAACAGTATACCCTTTTTTCATATGCTTTGAGAAAGGACTCGATTTTCCCCCGTGGAGAGTTGAAATTAAACGGAAGTGAAAAGAGATCAGGCACGTGGACTACAGAAAGGTTATTAATTAAGAACTTAGTCATGTTTTTGTATAAACGGAATATTTGGGAAAGAACCAGGAACGGTCACTCTCATGCAAATTGTTAGAGAATTAAGGTGGTTTTGATGAGAAGGACAAAGGCCACAGAGACATGTATGACTCCATAGCAGAAGAAGTTGTTACTAGCAGCTACTGACAGATGTGCTGGTAGCTGAGAGCAGAGACCAGCCTTTACATCTCCTTGACAATAGGTATTTCTTTTGGCAGAAATAATTTTGATCTTTCATCCAAGAGAAACTTTACTTCTTTCCCTTAGATATAATTCTGCTTTCTGTCATTCTGCCAGCTGATTCAAAGTCTCTGGCTTACTGCCTTGATATGGCACATTTTCAACTTGCCAAAAAGAAAACTCATATAGATCAATTTTGGCAAATATCTATTATCATCAAGCAGGAAAATCAAGGTTCCACTTGACATATGCATCTGATTTTAATCAAAGTATTAGGACTCTGATGTTGATAAATTGGCCAGGAATTGCTCAAACAGTGACTACTGCTACACTGCCTGTGTAATAATAAGCTTAATGACACGAATTACTGTGATGCAGCATGCCAAATTTCCCTTCATCTTTGCAAAAAGAAAACAAAGCAGAAAATACCTAAACCTTTGTGAAATAACTTTAGAACTTTTGAAACACTAAAATATTTTTTGTTTACATTCCATACAATTCTTTCTCTCATCACTCAAATATTGTACAACACGTAATTAGCATGCCTTTCATAAGGGGAATCATCCTGAAATTTATTCTTTTCATCCAGCTAAAAGTTTTCCTTGTTTTAAGTCAGCATTTTCTCACAGAAACATTTAAAAAGATAAAAATATCAGGACCATAATCCAGCATGGATTTATTAATTTCTTTCACTTAGAATGTATTTTCACACCAAGAGTCATAATGCTGATGATAATCTTGCATGTTTCAATGCATGCAACTAATTGCACACTCTGAAACAGGTAAGTATGTTGAAGTTGTCTGACCTTTTAGATGATTTTTTTGTTTGAAGGATAATTGAAGTTAAGAGAGTACTGGCTTGCCAAGGAAGAGTTTTCATTTTTAACAGAAGGATTCCATATGTGAAGTTTGGAGGGAAATGCTTGCAGATCCCAGCATTTCCAATGCAAGCACAATTCTGATACATGTAAGACTCATGCTTTGGAAGGTCCCTACTACTGAGTGTGATTATCTCACCAATGCAGCATCATCACAAAGCCTTCAGGGCCGGCGTCAACAACTCCTTTGTCTTACACAGGGCAGCAGAGTTTGGATCAGTGAATTCAGTTAGGAATTACTTGTCATAGGGATATGCAGCTAGATTTAATTTACCATCATTTTACTACAGCCTGCTGCAGCTAGATTCCTTTTATTATAGTTTTGTATGCTGCTACATTTTGCCTTGTAAGCTGGAGGGTAGCTGAGCGTATTCCCCACAATCCATTAATGTAGTGAAACTTCTGTTTCTCTCACTCCACATTAGAGAGAGAAAAGAAGTCTGGCATGTGCACTCTCTGCAATACAATAGATTTTAAATGGGTCTAATTTAAGAATGCTTCCTGCCAGGAAGAAGAAAAAGGAAGAAAAATTGAACTGCTTTGTAAAAGTTCTGTTTCTTAAAAAAACTCTGTTCAAGAACTGAACCATTAAAATAGCAAACGCATCAAAATTATATCCAAAAGAACAGGGGATCCGATCTGGATCCATTTTTACTTACACCAAGTGTTTACTTAGCCCAGGCACTTAGGCAGCTGCTGTTGGAGATAAACATCTATCAGACTAACACAGACAAAATTCTCTGTTTCACACAGTGCTTGTCATGAGATGTTTAGCTTTAGAGAGAGAGAAGAGGGAGTATCTGTCACTTCTTTATAGTGAGATGGTTTGAGGATTGGCATCACACTATTACACAGCCAGATTTTTCAGAAGATGTCAGCTGACAAATCTGAATCTCCTAATATTAGAGACAAATTCTGAACAGTAAAAATGCTCAGACCATGAAGAACTAAGAAATTTGAGTCGAGGCAAGCAAAAAGAATTAAACTACTTTCCTTTTCTATACTTGCAATTGCATTTTGATGTTCCAAGGAAAACAAAACTCTGTTCTCTGGTATGCCATGCACAGAGACAACAATTTGTAACTTGAATGCTTACAAATAGTTTGTCTTGTCATCTTTCCAATTTCTCCTCTCCCTCCACTCTTACTGAAAACAGTACTTACAGGAGCTAAACCAGGAGTCTTTCCAGGAGACTTTCAATCCATTAATTTACCTTTGTGATATGAGGCTGTGGTTGAGGTCCAACATGGCAGGTCAGCGTGGTACTTAAGGAAATAGAAGAGAAATACACTGAGAAGAACTATTCTCTGCAAATGGCAAACCTTACAGGGAAGACAATGTTTCATCTGTGAAATAATAAGCATATTAACATATGTAGAACGTGTGGAAATGTGTAGGAGTAATTTAAACAAACAAGGGAATGGTAGAGCAAACACACTGCCCCTAAGATGAAGGCTTTAGCTGAGATAAACCATTTATAGTGTACGCTGCACTCCCTCTAAAGAAAGATAAACTCAGGCACCCTGCACTTTTCAGATCTTGATACCAAACCTAGCAAAATTCATCAGTTTTGAATGAGACCCTTAAGGAGAAAAAACATATCCATGAGAATATTCTCTACCTTCAAGCAGTTTGAACATTTGCCTTGGCAGAGAGTGTAACCCATCCAACTACCCGTGAAACGTTGTATGTGAATAATTATCAGTTTACGCTGCCCCTGCTCTGACCTCCAATAATTACACTGTCAGCAAGCAGACCTCATCTGTCACTTGCCAACCTTATCTCCAGATTGGGGAATAAGAGTTTGTTTACCTCTCCTTTGTAGGGTTTGGTTTATAATTATAAAAGTGTTAAAGGCTTGTGTTCACTAGAAGGCCCCATGGGAAGGCACAGCTGCAGGCTGGACAGTTGGAAGTTGGTTGAAGGATGAGAGGTGGTTGAGAGCAAAGAGACATTCAGTTGGAAACAGCATAGGGACAGGAAGGTGATGGGATGGCAGAATGTCTGGGCAGCAGCACTGCAGCTGGGCCAACCAATGGGTGCCTTCTTCCACTTAAATTCTGTTGAAATCTCAGGGTGATTCAGTTATGTCGGGTAAAGATTTAAGGTATATAAAGGGTGCCATTTTTATAATAAAGAGATCTCCTTTACACCTTCTTTGGATGCATAAGGGGATCCGTTTGCTTTGTTCCCAATTGCTACACTCCTTGAGTTATTGGAGAACTACAGAGAACATCTTCAGCATGACTTAAAATAAAACTTGTGGTTCCTAAACTTCACTTTTTAGGTAGTGCAAAGAAAGAAGTTCAACAGTTTAACAGGATGTATCTTTGACACCCTGAATATTTCTCCTTCGAGTGTTTCTGTCATTCTCAATCATTAACACAGACCTACTTGAATAGAGAGCTATTTAAATACTTTTAAATGTTAGTTGCTGTAAGTCTTTGTTAGCTTTTGGTGATGCAGGAAAGTACAGGAGAACAAATATCTGGAGAACTTTGATCCCTTCAAACACTACAGGCTTGAAACAACACATGAACCTTCTGATACACTCACTTCAGCTAAGTCTCCTCTGACTGTTTACTTGCCAGAATATTGTATTCAGCTTTACATTTTATGTTTCACACTCTTATGACAGAGAGTAATTTTTTTATTTGTGCTTGGCCTGTTAAAGTATATAGAAATCATATTGTTTGACATTATTTTCTCCTCATATTTCACTGAAATCTCAGCTGCCAGCTTCCTAGCACAGGGTACATTACTTATGAAGTGCAGTGTACCTTCTAACAATCTCTTATTTCAAAGCTTACATTTCCAGCCATAACTCAAATCTGCTTTTTTCCCCATGGTGTTCTCCCTCTGCAGATTATGGAAGTCGAGTTCCATTAGAGGATTAAAGCATTAACAGTATTTATTTACAGCTGCATCAATATAATTTTTGGTCAGCTTTACTGAGAAAACAGTAAAGTTCCTTTTCATTGAAAGGAACGCTCAGAGAATGGACTTTGAAGGGCTGTGGATTTATTTGGCACTGTTATCCCTAATCTGTGTGATGCAGGAAGGTTTCCACTTGCACATTTCTATAAGTAAAATTACTTAAAAATACTACTTGACATTTTGGGATTTTAGGACCTAAGTTCATCCTGATCAGCACTTGCCAGTAACAAAAACCCATCTGAGAAAATATCAAGGTCAATCACAACACACAAAGGAGGGGCAATTTCCCACCGACAAGAATTTAAAATCACAGTTCTCTCGAGAATCCTAGATATCATGGTCCTCCTAGAAAATATTACTTGCTAGTTTCTCTTGATTTTACTTTTCCTTACAACAAATTTCCGAGTAAATAACTCATAGACATGTCAGATTTGATATATTGAGTCTGTCAGCACTGCTCACGTGACACAGAAATTTGTAAGTATTCACTTGGTAATTTCAAGAGTAAAGGGAAAACTTGCAGTTTAACCATCTCAGCAATACTCCATGATCTTTTGCGTCTTTGCTGTCTTCAAGGAGCCTCAGAGGAATATTAAAACAACACTGGGTATTTCTGGGAGGCCACAGCAACTTCTTATTTCTCCTAAGGATCCAAACACGTGTATGGAAAATTAAGGTCAATAAAAATTCCTACAGATGTAAATAAAATCACTTTATTAGTTTGGTAAGGCTCCATATCCTCGATTTGGTTTTCTTAAAATTTAATACTGTAACACTGAATTTTATTTTTTTCCCCTAGACTGTTTGCAAGTTTAGCCGTTTAAAAATTGGCATTTAAGAAATTATTAAATTTCCAGAAATTGCTCTCAGGGCTCAAAAAGAAAGCATAGACAGTATTTTCTCTCCATCACAAGCTGTATTTGTCCTCCTGTCCAGGATGCTATCCAGAACAAAGGAGCGTGGTCAGAAAGGGAAAGAAGTATAGAAACTCCATCCTAAAGGAAAATTACAATGGAAAATGAGGAAAAGGCAACAGATGGAGACAACTGCTGTTACAGACCCATTATACTCCCTCCCCTACTCTAAAGGAATATTTATTGCCCACCTGCTGGCTAAAAAGGTGAACATTTACTTCAGAACCTAAAATGAAGAAGAAAAAAGGGAAAATTAAATTTTAAAAGGGTTTTTCCCAGTACTCAGAAACCAAAATGAAGCAGAGATTGAAGTTTGGATTTTTTGTTCCTTTCTTTTTTTTCTACCTTTTCAATGACAAGCCAAAATGGAACAACCTGGCTTTGTCATTAGAGTTATCACACACCTATCATTTTAAGGGAAATAATGAATTTCAGTCATTATAAGAGCAAAGGAATGAATGAACGAATCATTCTTTCCCAAAGCAACACCAATAAACATATTGTTGACCTAAACCTTGTTCTCAGTATGAAATTCAGCCTGAAGAAACTTGGTTTATAAAGACAAACTACTAATGAAACACAAATCCATTATTTGACTCTTTACTCCAGGAGTTTGAAGCCTGACTGAATTTGTACCTCCTTTGATATCAGCCTAGCCTCTGGTTTTCTACTTCTAAGGCTGGTGAGTAAAAGCCAAGGTATGGAAGAAAACTGCTGCTCAGTTTAATTGGTGATTTCATAAACCGGAACTGCTTACCATGTATGCATATTAATATTCTCCAGGGTCTCATTGACTGTTCTGTGGAGAATAAAGTATCATGGGCATTAGGAAAATGGTTTCCCCGGCTCAAAACCTGGAAATATCCAAGGAAAGGTCTCATCAAAGTTTTTGGAACATTTCACCCCTCTGAAGAAACTTGAGATTTGGAGGGAATTCTACTTGGACTGAGCTGCTGATACTGAACTACAGAATATCAGAGCTGCTCAATGGAGCTGGAAGGAAAATCAAGAGCTTCAGAGACCTGTACCAGTCCTTGAAAGTCCTTTTTCGATTGCGAATACCATCTGAAGACTGAAAAACTGTCCAGAAAGTAATGAAGACCTAAAACCATCTGCAAATAATATTCTGATTTTCAGGCCTCTGTGAGATTTCTGTATGACTACATTTTAGGAACCTTTTTTGAAAGTCACTTTTCGGCTACAACATCTTGTAGTGTCCTCAGTCTCACACAATATTAATTATTTAAATAGCATCTCAACAAACTGCTTAACCTGCCACTAAAATGAAAATCCATGCAAAATTATCTCAACTGCTCATCCTGGCCTTTCAGATGTAAAACATAAGACAAATAGAGAATATAAAAACAATCTCAGCATAACATGAAAGAACGGATTTCTTAAAACATTTTTGTACCTATAAAAGGCATGCACCTCTGTGAAGTGACACAATAACATCTACAGAAAAAAAATTAAACAGTAGCTCATGTTAATTAGCTGAGAGTGACATAAAGCCAAACAGGTTTGGTTTTTTCCTTACAAATTCACCTATAGGTCTTCCATGGCATGTAAGAAATTATTCAGGGAAATAGCAGATATTTCAAATGGTTAGTCTGTTATTACAGTTGAAAGAGCAATAATCTTTACTAGATCATTTTCAAGACACCAATAGAGCGGCAATAGGAATATTTCAAAATACAATATTGGTATACTGTCAGTGATTTTAATTTTTATAACGAGCATTTTTTGCTTTTGCATCATTAGCATCATTTACAACAGTTAACGCTGCTTGTTCACAAATTAATACAAAATTAGCTATTTGCTTCCAGCTAACCACCCAGATAATGTGATGAACATGGATCATCACTGGATGTGAAAGGTATTTAAAAATATTTTGATTATTTCTACTCATCCACAAAAAACAGACTAACAGTTCCAGAACATATTTCATTGTATCAGGTTCAGAAATAATGGAAACATGTATATCCTTATAAAATCATTCTTCGTAAACGATGGAATTAAAATGCTTTGAAAATTTCTCCAAACCATTAGTGGCTTCTGTAATTTTGAGAATATCTTGAGATGCAACTGAGTTGTGAGTTTTGGAATTATATCAGAATAAGCAAGATAAATTTAGAAGAGAATAAGCAAGATAAGATTAGAAAGACAATTTTAGGCTGAATATTACTTAGACTTTTTTTCTATTGTAGAAAAATAATGAAAATAATTATGTACGTGCTTAGGTTCATGACACAACACATTAATTGGATAATAAACCTCAGTAAGGAATCAAAGAAAAGTTATCAATATGAAAATTCAAATCTAAAAATTTAACACACTGGAAAGCAGAAATAGGGATTCCATTAAGTAGCAAATACTGTTTTGCTACTAACAGGTTTCATGTTCTGATTTCAAGAAATGAAATTATCCCATTCCAAACCTGTGGGAATTTAAAAGGTAAAAGGGTTTTTAGGAAGTGTAAAGAAGGCTTCAGGAGGTGGAGAGCTGAGAAAAAGGCTGGGAACTTTAAAACTCTCCTAGAGAAAGCTAAGAAATTAGGATACAAGAAAAATACATTTATATTTATCACAAGGTACGAGAACAAGGACTAATGGATGATACAGGGTGTGTTATGTTCTAGATATATGCTTTGCAAAGATAGAAAAAGTTTCAATCTTAAAATAATGAATTATTGTGTATTGTGGCCTTGGTTTATAGAGACCCTTTGTTCTTATTTATCCCACGTGGGATCTTTTTTGATGTGCTAAAGTAGTATGATGCTAAACTCTTTTTTGTTATTTATTGGATGGAAAAATCACTATAAAATGTTAATGTTTCAACAGCCATTTTGTTCCTAATCTAGTTTTGCATGGATTCTGTTATTTTCCTTGTATCTCTTGCCTATTGCTTGATGTTACACCACAAATAATAAATACTAAGACTGCAAACTGGATCGGTTCCCATCCTGTTTGTCCTGAGACACGAATCTATCCTGGCACAAACCCAGCCACTTGTGCTGGAATAAGTACTGATTTCTCAGAAAACTGTAACTTTTAATGAGCACTGAACGCTGGTTGTTATAAATGAAAATTTAAATGTTATAAATACCTTCCATTGTTAATTAAGAAGTTCCTGTTAACAGTTGTACCCATTGTTAGTTGTTAGCCCGTGGGGGGGTTGCGGGGAGCCGAGCCGGGCCGGGTCGGGCTGCATGGAAGCGGCGGGCCGGGTCGGGCCACATGGCGAGGCCACTCCGCGGCTGCCGGAGGGTGCCCGGCGGGGTCCGGCGGCCGCCCGAGGGGGCGGCTCAGAGAGTGCGGGAACGGTCTGGTCCCTGTCTCCCTTGAGGCTTCCCTGCAGCCCCCGCCGCAGCCGCCAGCCCTTCTATGGCTGCAAGAGTGGGCGCAAGGCAGCCTGGGCCGGCGGCCGCCTCAGAGAGGAGGTTTCAAGCACCTGGTTGGAACAACTGCCGAGAATATGTAAATGAAAGCCATCTGTAGCCAAAGTACCACCATTTCAAGAGAAAATGCTGTTTCTGCTGTCCCTNGGCTTAAACCCAGACGGGTCCCCTCCCTGCCTTACTTTTCTAATAAAGAGCTGCATCTCTGAATAAAGGCTTCAGCCGTGTTCATTACACTGGTGAGAGATTTTTCTTTATAAGTAACGCTGAAAATAAACTCAGGTGAATGTGTGCATACTCACATAAGGAAATATTTAAATGTTCTCTCTCTAAGCCAAGTTGTTGTAGTATATCAGCTTTGTGAATTAATTTATTGATTCATATCTCAGATGCAACATCTTGAGAAATATTTACTGGAGATGAATAAATTTTGAAATCAAACTGAGTTTTCCATGACCTTCAATAAGGTGAGAGTTAATTTCAATAATTCATTAAAGAATTGATTCACTGATAATTTTAACACAGCTTGAGAATATCTGTCTACCTGAAAGTTGCCATGTTAGTATCCTATCTAACTTTTAAAACAATAGTCTATGCCTTATTGTCTTTTGAGTTTTAGAGGAAAAGGTGAATCCATTAATGTATGTCAGACTGGACCTTCTCCTAACTGACTGTCCTCTTGGCAAGGGCTGATATCAGGGGAACAAACTGTAATGTGCAGAGCATTAGACACAGCAGGCAACAGCACAAACTAAGGCTCCATCACTCCAGCAATAGTTCCAGTACACTTTTTGTAGTTTAGGTACCACATAGTATAATTTCTTGTCTGTCAAGCCCTTAGTGAAGAGAATAGGAAGGAAAAAGAGGCTGCATCACTTGGATAAGTGATGGTTTATCAGGTGTTGTCTACAATACCTGCTACATCTTTCCTTCTATCTATCTTGAGGTGCTATAAATGTCCCTGCTACATCCTGTGATCCAATGTTAGGGCCTACATAGGGCATAAAGAAAGAAAGATGATAATTTGCTTGATAGAAGCTCATCATCTACTTCCAAGCAAACTGTGATGTTATAGTGAAGAAATTTCTTCTTGCTTCCATGACCTTCATAGGCAATTAGCTTTTACTCTTTAAAATCATGCTCCTTATTTCAGTTTACATGACTTCAAGTGTTAATTATCGGTTATAAAATTGCCCTTTTAAAAATTGCACATAACTATTTCATACTATAAACTTCTGGAACTCTGATTTAAACAGATGGATGCTGAACCATGGAGCATCCAATCTATTTTTATATGTTGTAGCTTTATTTTTGAAATTTGCAGTCTTGTGTTTAAGGATCAAATATGTGTATCTGTGTCTATATCAGTATTAATGGCATAAGAACAGCAGGTTAGCATTTAGCTAACAGAGAGATTTTTTTCTCAAGTCCCACCATAGTGAAGTCTGGAAAACACAAATACACTGCTGCTCTGAATTGTCTCTGATAGTGTTCCCAAATCACAGAACATTATCTGAGCACCATCAGACTGCTCTGCAGCTCTTTTAAGCCCTGTCTATAGACAAATATTTTCAACTGGCTGCTACCATACAGGGCAGAACACTGGCTTCCACTGTGTGATCTAAGTTGATAGGGCTATTGGCATGCCACTGTGTGTGGATTTTCCTATGGACAGGGATGGCAGGAACATCCACTCTGAAAGCCAGCAAATCCAGGCTAATTTACAGCAGACAGGAGCTGGTTCTCAACATATTTAGCTGCTTCTTTACCTGGTTTATTTGTCAAAGACTCAATAATTCTATCTACTGAAAATGAAAATGCACATCTAAGCATAACGGAACAACTTGAACATTGTTATTCCAGCTGAGATGCCAGATTCAGCAAGATCCATGTTCAGAGTAAGATGTTTGTTAATGAAATACCTGGGCATATGGCTAACTTATGCTTCTCAAGCAACTCCTGTAGCCCAGCTACTGTGACTGTCATGAAATATATAGTTGTGCAATTTATCTGGCTAGATTAAAATCATGAGCTCACAGCACATCAAAGACAGCTTTATACTTACTCTGTGGGTCTGCACAGCAAAGATAGAAAATGTAATTTCACTAACTCTTATTTAATTAAATAAAGGAGAAAGAAAAACAAGTGGAGCTGTTATAAGGGTATCAATTCCAGTTGACTTAGAGAACTGTGATGATAAGTCAGATTCAGTGCCAAGCACATCAGGACTTGGTAAGAATCAATTTGGCTCACTGGCATCCCAACGGGCAGATTAATCTGTGTGAACTCTCCTGTTGAATAGACGCTGCCCAACCCTCTGTAAAATATTATTTTTCATAGGATAAGACACCTAAGCAATTCTTATAATTAAAAATATTTTAATAATCTGTTCCTCACTTAGAAGGACCTACAGTCAAAATGTCAACTTTAATCTTATTTTGGTAGCAGGCATCTTCTTAAAAAAGATTCTACCTACACTTACACAGCAATAAATTTGTTCCTGTTAAAGAGGTAGTTAGATTATATTGATCACAAAATTACTAAATGAGTTTTTGTTACAGGTCTTGAGTTTATCTCTGAAATCTAATCAGCAGACAGATACATGCCAGTCATGACCACGAGCAATCACAATCTACAGAACATTGAAGAAGACGAATATTTACAGTGAGTGAAGAAAGCCAAGTAAACCTTAGCTCAGCCCCACAGGGTCATTGGTGAAATGGGGCTACCTCACTGTAGCAACTTTCAGAATATTTACTCTGGGTGTTCCCCCAGTGTAGCAGTGTTGGTGGCATTATTTCTACCTTGGCATTCTCTTGCAAAGGCTCCTTTCAGCTGCTCTCCACGGCTGCTGAGAGTTACTAAAGAGTGTCTATGATCTGTCCTGGAGGTAGTGGTTCATCAGACACAGGCAGCCCAGGAGGAAAATACAGCCAGATAAGGTGGCGTCCGTAGGCTTGGGCAGAGCTGGAGCGTGGCTGCGAGCAAATAGCACTAACAGGCTGCTGGCTATTTTCAGGTGCCACTCCATAACACCTTTTCCCTTTCTCTCACTGGAGACAAAGGGTTCACTGCAGCAGGTGAAAATAAATGAAAATTTGCATGTTCTGGTACAAAAATCTCCAGATTCTCTCAGCAGTGCTTGTATATTTTACATTATGATGACAGAAAATTTCTATCTTAGAGTTCAGAAGCCATGGGAGCACTAGGTGGGTGCAATTCATTCCATCAGCAACATGAATAAAATCTGTTGATGTCAGGAGGAGCTGTAAAAGACTTTGCTGAAATTCTGAGGGGCATTAAGACTTGTTAATGGTAGAAATTTGAGCTCTGTGGCAATGGGACAGTACAATATATTCTATCCAGTTGATCCATCTGAATGCTGGTGTTTCTCAAAGCACAATTCCCTTCTGCCAAAAAAGAAGAAAGAAAGAAGTTCATAGACCTGCAAGATTGTGGCTTCAAATGAGTGTGGATTAGAATGTGGTCATTTTGGGATAAACAGCCCAGAATTATAGATTTTGGAAACAACCTGCCTGCTCAGTGACATTGGTATTCTTGTCAGCTTCTCTGCCAATAGCAGCAGTACCTCTGATAAGAATGCCAATGAAGCAGCAGGGGCTTCATTATGTGTTTTGGTGGTTTGGAAAAAGAATTCTACCTGCTCTCAGTCAATAGGAACATTTGAAATGGCAATTTTAAGCAGATCTAGACCAAAATAGAAACGAGTAAAAATCTAAATTTGCCGCAAAACAGTAATCCTGTTCCTTCCATTTGCTTTATTTTTCACATCAATAAGATCTGTGGAAACAGCAAAAACAAATTTTCATATCATCCTGTCATAGGGCTGGGTAGAGTTGCAAGATTCCGAGTCATGTTCTTCTCCCCATGCTGAACAGAACAGAGTTTTTCAGTGTCAACAGGAAGTCAACATTGAGATGCAAAAGAAGACAACCCAGTAAGCTATAGCTATTCCTGAAATCTGAGGTGTCTGCATAAAAGTTTCTGTAGCATGTCATATTTACAGGGTAAACAAATTGTTTGTTTTGAATCATATTATGCTTTGCTTTTGCTCTTAATTACTATAGGTAATTGATAAAGATAACATTCACAAAGCCTGTAAGGGAAAGATTTCAGGACAGACTCCTGTAATTATTACACACTGATATTACAGAGTACAACCCACACACACCTGCACAGTAAATTGGGAAATTTAACCTGCCATATCTCTGGATCAGTGGAACACTGCTCTCTGAATGGGTATTGGTATGAGGAGAATATTATCACAAATTATTACCATGCAGACACATATTTCACTTCAGAGCCTTTGTAGATCACCCAGCCTACACAGATTTTCCACCAGATCACGAGGTACACGGCTGACTTCAGAAATGTCTCCTCAAAAAATTTCAAATTCTGCTCCAGAATGCTGAAATGCTGAATAGCTTCAATTTAACCAAAGTTACCAAAGCATTTTCATCCTGAGTTTCCAGGTAATGGAATGGCTGAAAATTCGTAGAGTGCTGCCACTTCTCCCAGGATGTGGAGACAAGGCTTTGCCACTGGGTCGGCACAAAACCTGCACAAAGACCTGGAGCAGCGGGAAAAAGCTCAGTCACAGCCCATCTAATCCTGCAAGGACATGTAGTCTCACACCCAGGGCTTCAGCCACAGCAAAATGGCTGTGCAAACTTGAGGAAACATTAAAAAATTTGCTTTGAAAAACATACCATTAAAGGTTAAAAGAATCTAAAATGTAGGCTTTACAAAGGTGTTATTTATGTTGTGGTACTTTTACTTATTACAACAATGATACTGCTCCCAGAGACAGATGGGAGCATCTCAAAGGCAGATGATTGCCTTTAAAAGGAACCCTGATGTCCTATTTGTAGCAGGTAGAATTTAATCATAAAAAACCCAATTTTTTCATGCCAATATCATCTTAAAGAGATATTTACAGATGGATAACCTCTATAACTATTGGGTTGTGGAAGCTGCACATATCTGAATCTCTGGAAAATTGTTAAGAGGCCAGTACTGGTGCAAGTTGGTGTAATCAAGAAAAAAAATTAAAATCATGGTTTAGTATTACAAGTTGGGATTTTTTACAAAATTATTATTAATTTTTAGACTATTTGCTCTTTTCTAGAATTATCATGACACATAAGAATAAACATTTATGTGGCTGTCATTAGCTAGGGGTCTACTCTCCTACTGAGTTACTTAAAAGCCATGCACATGTGGCACTTGGGGACATGGTTTTAGTGCTGGGCTTGGCAGTGCAGGGTCAACACACTTGATAATCTTAAATTGATAATATTAAAGCTCTTCTCAAAGGTAAATGATTCCATGGTCTGGTATGTGGCTGAGATATTAACTTACTCATCATTGGCAATACCCCCTAAAGACTGTTACGGATTTAACAGACCACCCTTCCCTTTCTTACGAAGCTCTTTGTTCAATTGTTCATTGTGCTCTTGTACCACAGTAATGTCACTGTGAATATATAACCTATACACAATGTATGTTTATACACCATATTTCAGAGATCATTAGAGGATTTGGCAAGAAATAGAAATACATAAACCCTATAATTGCAAATAGAAAACTTATTCATTAACTATTTGAAGAAAAAAAAATACATTGTTGGAACAAATTTATCATATGTGCATTTTAGGTAGGTTTTACACCTTTTTTTGGGTCCTTTGTCTTTATTCCAGGGAAAAGAAATTCAATATACAATTTCAGTTTTATTACCTTTGTACTATTCCCATCAAATAAATCTAGCTGTGTGAAGGCCTTTCTCTGTTTTTTATAAGACTGTTCTTGAAATGAAACTTTCTTTTCATTTCAGTGTAACATATTCTGTTTTAATAAAGAAGTTTGCTTCCTATTGAGAGCATTTTGACAAAATAATATGGTTGCTTTTGTTTGCCATTTAATTTACCAGTGGATCGATAGAGTTAGACATCACGGCTTCTAGTATTGAAACTCACATATTCCAGGGGAACTGGAGGTTAAATCATAAACAAAATATTTCATTGGCATTGATCTGAAAAGCAGACTGACAGTATTGCTAAAAAATCATCAGCTTACAATTACAAATCTCCCCAAACTGACAAGAGATGGATTTGATTATTTTGCTTCGAAAGGGTCATTCCTTTAAAGCTGCAAGAGTTTATCCATTTATAAAAGATTAAATGAACCATATTTTCCTTTAGTGTCTGTCACAACTCTTTTTTTGTCATTACCCAGGTTAGATCAGGTTATGAGAGTGACTCATTATTTTGCTCTCTATTTTAGGCAACCTCAAATTTACAGGATTTATGAACCATGCTAGAGCATTTGTGATATAAAGATTACAGGTAACTTGAACTTACTTAATGTACTGTGATACCCTGCCAAAAGTACAGCCACTCCTAATGCCACAAGTGTATGAAAAAATGCCCAAATTTCATCCTCCTTTTGGGCACCATCCACCAAAGTTACACTGTCTGGTCATTTCTTTAAATAAACAAGAATTTTGATGTACACTGCAAGTGATAGAAGTTTTGCCTTCTTTACTTGATTTCCCCCTGCTCCCCCCTCTCCCCCAACATCTTTTCTCTTGCTCCAAGAAAAATCTGAGTAGGCCAGGTCCTTATACAACCTTGATTGTTCTATTTAAATCACTAATTGTGTACATTTTAATTGCCAGAGAAAATGGAATATTAGCAAATTCCAAAACAAGCACCATACCTTATAAACCTCTGAATGGAAACTCTGGTAAAAGAGAATCCTTCTTTGCAAAGCACCTTTCAGTGTTCATTATCTGGACTCCCACAATACCACACTACACAACTGTGGTTATAGTTTGACTGCTGATATCCTTATCAATGGATCAGGCTGACACTCAGCCCCAGGAGATCAGTCCCTCCGCTGTGCTTGATGTCTAAGCTCCCAGGAATGACAGGACTGTCTGCCTGGTGCCAAGAGCCCAGGAGGCACAAATTTCTCTCTGGAACCAATGTTCCTTCTGCAGCTTTGACAGCCAGAATAAAGGGAAGAATCTGTAGCAAGCCAGGAGACAGTAAGAATGGTGGGATAATAGCTAAATCCCAGTTCCTTGTGCAGGTGTGTACAGCCTTCAGACTGCTGCTCATTTCATTGATGAATTCCTGCAGTGGTTTCCTTGGAGCTCACAGGGCTAGGGAATATGTAGTGGAATTTTTGGTAGTGGTGTGTGGGTAAGCATGAGTAGGAACCAAGCCTGAATACCAGTAAGTAGGAGAAAGCTAATGAAATAAAATACAAATACTGCTTTTTAAATTATTTTGATCTGTTCCTGCACACAAAAAGTTATCAGGCCTCTGACTCTTGTAGTTTAACTACATCCTAAAAAACCAAGCAGACAAAAATTTTTTAAAAATGGTAAAATGTTCATAACAACTGCAATATTGTAAAGGTGGCTTGTTTCTTAACCTTGTACCAATCTGCTTTACATATAAAAACCAGAGCTGTGTTCTTTTCACTCAGATGGTGTGTACAGTGTTAATTAATTTTTAATAAATTAATTAATAATAATAATTAATTTATTTTTTTGCCCAGGTTACTATATCCCTTAGAATAAGGTACTGCACAACTTTCTTGTGTGTCTGTTAAGGCTGTAAATGAAGAAGCATAGCTATGGTGCCATATGTACAATGACAAACAGGAAGATGGAAAAGAAAATATTATTATTAAAGTTATTATTACTGGAAAAATGAAAAAGAGCAATGGTAGGTTGCAAGTGAATGCCTATAAGCTTTGTTTAAAGCACTAGTGGTTTTTAAAATTTATTTCCATGAATTGAGGTTATTGTTAGTGACTCTTTTTCCTGATTTGGACAAGGCTTGTGGAAGAAATATTTTTTAGGAAGACTAGGACAACTTATAGCCATTATTATCATTACATCGTCTTGCAAATGAAAATTTCAAATTATTTCTCTACCACTTCCTAGTATTTTCTACCACTTCCTAGTAAAAAAAAAAGAAAGTACTTTTGCTATGCAGTTATCAACATGTGCAGCTAAAATCTTGCTAGAGGACTTCAAAGCAACCTTAGTGACTTACTCTGTTTTGTTTCTTCTCTACAAAGAGAAAAAAAAAATCATAAGAGATGCCTTCAAAAATGTTTGCTTTTCTCAAACTCTTCACCACTGACATTCTAGTCCTGAAACTTACATTAAAGCAAAACCCCTCCTCTCAAAAACCCCACTTCTACTGTTCAAACTGTCCTTTACTAAATGGAAATAGAGGATGTTATGTTACAAAATGTAGTTTCAGTTACACTTTTTCTTTATTTTTATGCACTAGACAGTTTACAGGAATCCAGTCTAATAAAAGTCAGCTCAGTTAAAAGGGTAACTTCACCAGAAGTTTAATCTGCCTCTTATTTGAAGCTTTATATCTCTCTTTTTTTGAAGCAGATCCCTTCCAGCCATTCTAAGCATTTTTGTGTCAATATTTCCAAGTTTCCTGTATTCTAAAAAGCTACAGATGCAGCTCGAGCTTTATAGTGTTATGTTATCAACTCATCAATTTTTCATAATTATTTTGGTAGTCTGCTCCCATCACTCCACATGTAACTATCTGCCTGAGGCCACCACTCTGTTCTTTTAAAGCACAGGTCACTGTGATAAAAACAAGGTTATTTTAAACCATAGGTCAGCAAGGCTTTACTCCTTCTTGGCCAAAGGTTTTTTTCAATTCTATTTCAATTTTTTTGCTTAGTCATCCATGAACAGGACTTTATTAATAGTAATTTTGAATAACAAGTAAAAATTTACAATCTTGCAGTATTTGCTAATGTTTCAGATTCAGATTTACACATATGGCTCAGGGCAATAGGTAAAAGTCAGAAACAGGCAGATACTGGAAAAAATCCATACTTTTTTACTGCAAATTAGTCCATACAAGTCTTGTTAAAAGGATCAAGCTTCAGTGGAAAAGCAGAAATCATGAAAAACAGAGCAGTGAAGGCATATATACTTCAAGCAATAAAAGAGAAGGAGGCTCATGCTTGGCATTGGTAAAGGGCAAATTAAAAATGAGCATCACCCTGGAAGTTGTTACTCTTGGATAAGAAGAGTAGCAAACCAGCTTAGCCCTTGTTCAGAGATGAACAGGAAAGCAGAAGTGCTTTGTTCACTTTTACATACCTAAGATGCCATTTTTACTTCTTCGCCACAGATTTCTATAGACCTGCACAAAAATACTGCTACTCCTCACAGTCCATTACAGAAGCAAATTTTGACTTCTGATCTCCAGTCTGTAAGTTAGTCATTTTTGCTTTTGAAAAAGTGTGTGAACAGGCATCCACCTTTCTACACACACTTAACTGGGATGTATGAGATCATATGCTAAAATCCAAGAGTTTTCGAAATTCTACACCTGATTACTGGCACAAGAATTGCACATATCATCTAAATTTTATTCAACAGTTAAATTAGCCAATATAAACAATATTTGATCATCTGTGGCTCTGTGCCACTGGGAGATTTCCCAATATCAGTGAAGCTGTGATGACCCTAGGAATTGAAATTATTTACTTTCATTCATTAATTTTGATGCTGGCTGAGAATACCTTGGTGCATTTTCATGCAAAATTACAGTAGTAATGTGCTTGAGTTGCATAAATCTGGAAACCATATACATTTTCATTTATATATAATCACATTTTAATGACAACTATTAAAGGTATGAATGTAAGATTGGTAAGTGTGGCATTTTGCAGAGTCGTCTTTCTGAAGATGTATTTTCTGGTTAAATTATTTCATTTATATCAAGCCCTCTAAGCTTACTGTGACCTCACTTTCAGCCAGTCAGCAAAAGCAATAAACAAAGAAGCTTTGCACAGCAGATTTCTCTTTTCACTTAACTGCTTACAGAGCCATCATCCAAAGATTGTTTTGGAAACAGTTGTCTGACTCACTAAAATAGAAAGGAAGTTTTCTCAGGAACAGGAGGGAGGAGGAGCACCACAACATGCAGTTGCAGCAGGGAATACATGGAGTAGCTTCTGAGACACATAAATGCCTATGGTGTTGTCTGCAGAGTGACATAAAATTACTGGTGGTATGATTGGGATTTTGATTAATATAAGTAGGTTTGAGACAGCAATACAAACTAATCCTCTCACAGAAACCATAGATCTGAAAGCATTTTAAAAAGTAAGCAGCATGTTTCAGTACTTTATAAATAGGGTAATTCTGGCCTAAGATAATTAAATACTTATGTTATTCAATAGGCAAATCACAGACTTAAAAATAAAAGCTAAGGTCCGTACATCCTATACCAGTGATGAATTCGTGGACTTTCTCTGGTAAAGACATTAATATGATAAAATTTAGAAAGGTTTAATTAATCTGTCTATGGTTGGAGTTGGTTTATTTTTTTCTTGAGGTATATATTCAAGCAGATATTTAGAAGGGATTAATGAGTTTTCTCACTGAAAGACACCAAGTCTTAGGAATAAAAGGCGGCTGAAAGCAGAGCATGTGTCTGGGAGAGAATTAGAATGCCCTGTTCTCTAACAGGCAGGTTGCCAGAACAACTCTGCGGGATGGGATCCAGGTAAGCTCTCTTTGAAGCAGAAGCTATTGAGAATCTGTGGTTTGCAAAGCTGCTGTGAGAACAGCTCCATCTTTCTACCCCCTGTGCCTGGGTTACACCTCCAAGCCAAAATTGGATTTATATGCACACAGCAGAACACACTCTTATACACAAACTGCCATTTCAATACTTCTTATCAATGTTAATAATTTTTAAAACTCTCAAACTCTTGACTTATATCTAATGTAACAGCACATCCTCTTCAGTTCTTGATAATTCTTTAAACCAGTTGTTCTTATAAAAAAAGACTTTATTTGACAACAATATCAAAGAAATTGTCTTTTTTCACTCATTGCCCAAGCTAATTTGTCACTGGGAGCTCTGCAGATCAGGCTGTATCAATCACATTACACTACAATGCATCATGCCATGTACTGAGGCATGAATGATGTAGCTAAGAGTAGATGTCAGAAACATTCATATTACTAAGATACTTCAGAAGTCAAAAGACCATATTCTTGTCTGATATAAAGTGGCTTAACTTGCTTGGGAGAGGCTGGGAGATTTTCTCTTTGGGGAGAAGCTGTAAGATAGGATATGCTTTATCTGCCAGAACTACACCATTCAATTTGATTGTGTGTCATTCGCTGTGCCACTACATTGGTCATGTAACAGGAGCACATTCAGCCAGTGCACATGCCTGGGTCTTGTTGGGTCCCTCCTAAACTTTGACATTCATGAATCATCAGTCTCCAAAACGGACCTTGGTCCTTCCATTTTGTTAGTTTAATTCTGCCTAAGGACAGTTTCCCACAGCAGTCTCTGTATTTGCCATCACACCTTTGTGTCAAGAAGATGTAAAGAACCATCTTGCCATCAAGAAGACACAGCATAACCTCCATACTCACTGCAAGCCCATGCCTGTGCTACTTATGTAAGTTGAAGGCATTCCATACAGCCTGGCAATACAATCTAACAACTTACTGAGAAGTAAAAAGCCCCAGAATTCAGTATTCCTGTTCAATAGGGAATTCTAGAAAGGCTTGAATAAACTGGACATAACTTTAACCCTCCATGAGGAGTGAAATATATGTCATTTATACTGTCATGTAAGTGAAAATAAAAAAAAATATAAGAATATAAGACTATCGAAAGTATAGCAAAAAATAGCTAAATATTACAAGAACAAAAATGTAAATTAATAGATAGGAACAATCCAAGCTTTTCCTTTTTTTTTTTTTTTTTACTTTAGAACTAAGTTTATTTCCCACTGGAAAAATATTCATTACAATGGACTGTAATACTATAAATATACATACAAGTCATACTCTTTGATGTCTTCTATAGATTCGTATCTAAATAAACCCATCAAGATTAGGCGTATGGCTTTATTTCTTTGTGCAAAATCATCTCTCATGATAATGCCTTATCACAAACCCTACAGAACTTCAGCCCAACACACCCGATAAATTAACAGACATTCAAGCTCCTGGATTCTTTCTCAAAATGATTCTCTGCATTTTTGTAATACGATTAAAAGACCAACAGATTAAGGTTAGTCAAAAGAGTCTAGGACATGAACAAATACTGCAACGGGTAAAGATACCTTACCAGGGCTATTTCTCAAATAAAAATTAATGAAAACCTTGAGAGCTTGGAATTGCAGTTGTTACGGAGACTTGCCTGTCTGGACGTCCCAGAGTCACTCTTGCACCTGGGACTGTGGCCCCTTCACACCTATGCACTCTACAATCACAGCCAGACCAGGTCTCCTCATTGCCTTGACCCTAGGATCCCCATAGTAGAGTCTCAGACATCATGACCCTTAAAATAATTTATTCATGGGGCAATAAGAAAATTAACAGCTCGAGTTTTAACAGCCTGAAATGAGGGACCCCCAAACAAAGGAATCCCTGGGTTTTTATACCCTCACAGTCTGAGTTCTTGACAGTCTGGAGTCCTCATCTCCTGCTGTGTCTCTGCTGGTCAGCTGGCACTGACTGCATTCCTTAACACCGTGAAGTCACAACTGTATGTCACATTTTCCAAGCAGCTCTAATGAAGTAGTTTGCCACACAGATCTGGGAATTCTCTGCCTTAAAATTTCTTATTTTCCCTTGTGATGAGTTGCTTCTTACACACATTCCTAGTGACTCTCATAATGTTGGAGCTTAGGCTCCAGAACACCTATGGAGGGCTCACCTCCACTAGGGTTTTTGTGTGTAGGGAAGGCTCAGGAAAAAAAAAAAATGGGCCCACATTATATTTACCAAGGAAAAAAGGAAAATATATCTTTTCCAAAAGATATGGTTCAATAAAAATCAAATGTCAAATAAATAAAGATGGAACTTCTTGTGCAAAAATTTAATAGGAAAGAAAACACCACTATGACACTTTGACTGTGTCAGAACAAATACTCACGAATGTATTCACCTACCTTCTGCTATATTTCCTCTAACAACAAATAACTATGTGCATGAATAAGATACATATAGAATGTGCCAAAACAGTCACAAAAAAAGCAGCACCTGAAATTAATCTTCTAAAATTTCACCTTTTGAAATGCATTAATTTGGTCAAATTCACCTACTAATTCCAGTGTTTTAATATGGACTTAGAGTAAGGATGTTCTAGTGTGATACTATAAATAAAGAAGCTTTTATAAAAAGCTTCTTTTTTTTTTTTTTTACTCTGTGGCTTCCAGTGAAGTGCCAAGGATAAGTCAAATAATGAAAGTAATTGAGGATCATAAAAAAAGGAATAATTAGCTCTGTAATAAAAAAAAAATCTGTAGTTAGTGTACGATGCTAAAGCCAATTTTAGCTTCATTAATCGAAGTAGTTATTCAGCATCCATTAATTCAGTACCCAGAATTTAGAAGTGGCAACTAATCAATAAAAATAAATGAATATTGATATGGCAGCACTTTTGCAATATTGTATTTATAGTGCCCCTGAAGCAAGTTAGATCCTACATTTAAAGATCAATAAACTGATGCAAAGGCTAACGCCTTGCATCCAGAAAGCTTTGGTGACAGGGGATAAAGGGAAGGAAGCTAAATATTTATTCCTGTGTTTCTGATGAGATTGCAGAACTTGGGTAAGATTGAAACCGGGACATCGATTACCTTTCCGGGAGAGTCCAGTGCTGTTTTACAGCGTTCGGTCAACATCCATGTATTAGGAAAGGGCTTCGTCTTCCCAGATACTTCAGTACTCCCCTCTGTTGTTCACTGAAAAAGAAAGAGAAAACATCCCCTTTTTAGTCAGCAACAACACAGCTCTGCAAACTTTGTGTTCTGCCCAACTCATTGCTCTGCTTTCAAAATGAAAGAATTAGAATAAAGTCACATTCTTTTTACTGAAATAAAAACCCCCCAAAACTAATCAAGGAAAATCCCAGGCCAAATAATGTCATAGAAAATTTCAGTAACAGTTGTCTCAAAGCTCACAGTCAGCACCTTGATCAAATGCTAGATTTTGTCTGATACATATAGCAGTATATCCTTGTAAGGATGTAATCACATTTTCCAAAAAACCTGTATTACTGCAAAACTGTATGTAACACACAGTTTCTCAGAATTTAAAGTAGGAGTGTTTGTATTGAGAGACCTGGACTGGTTTTATTTAGGGTTGATGAAAAATAATTAATGAATTTTGCCCAAAAATATATGACCAGATAATGCAACATCAAAATAAGCATTATTTGATGAAAACCACATAATTTAAAAAAACCTGCTTCACTTTCTTATTACTTTTTTCCCCACATATTTCATTAGATTAAGTTTGGCTTGAAAACAGCCAAATCTGATAAGTTACTATTGTAATACATGTATTTTACTGTTTGTGAAAAGAGAAGGAAAACAATACAGAAAAAAATCTATTTTCTATAAGATCGATATCCTTCTCACGTTGTTTTTCAAAATGATTGACAAAACATTCTCCATAGAGTTTAAACCGGATTCTTTAAAACACAGTGTTTTCAAACTTTTCTACCAAAATATTTCAGCCTCGTCTACTTTCCAGTTTGTCTTCACCAGGTTTTTTATTTTCTGTTTTTCTTGTTTGGTCTCAAAACCTTGATTTCCAGGTTCACGTGTGCAACAGTAAGGGTGACTTATTAAGATAAGATTCTTTAGCATCATGAGCTGTCTTCCAGTCTACTCTATGACCCTGGGTGAAAGATTTTAAAAATGTCTCACACCCATTATTGGCTGATATAAAGTGGAACTTTGGATTAAAAAAGTTCCAATGAGTTTTGTATTTCTCATGTCTTATAGTACCTGAAAAATAACTACCTAACCACAGCAATTTCGCCTTGATCAAAATGATTGAGCTAATACAAAAGCATTAATATTAGTGAAGCAAATAGAAATAAGCAAATCAAAGATTTTCTGACACTTCAAGGTATTTTTCCTTAGGTCCATATACCCCATCTATTGGTGTTAAAGTTGGCTCTTCCCTCAAATCACAAATTTTTTGCATTTGCAAAGCAATTGACCTGCCTGAAGATTTCACCGCACACTTAACCTACACACTCAACAACTTTGATTTTCTGCACCATTGTGCTGGTTTTTTACTGGGATAGAGTTTGCATGACCTCTTATTTATTCAGTATTTTACAGTGTAAGTTATTTTTTGCAAAAACTATTCTCCAATGGCTATTGTTAGGTAACTAACTGTGATAATAATAAAAATATTTATGTATAAATATTAACTTCCCAGGCAGCCTGGTCAGCAAATCTTACTTATTAGTACTAGTTGTGTTTTGATTTGCCAGCACTACAGAGTTTAATTAGGATTTTTAGGTAGCTATAATTACAGACTGAGACCAGTTCTCATGGTTGGATTTATTGGTTTTTTTTAAAGAACAAGGATTGACACCTCTGACCTCACCCTCCTTATTTTGATGAGCATTGTAATCTGTCTTTAAAAAGACCACTTTTGTTTAAATAAAGACTTCAAATTCATGTCTGGAAATAATGTAATCAAAGGAAAAAGAATACACTCTTTGCTCAAACTTCCAATATTTTGACAAGATATAAGAGCTGATTCTGTTTCTAAATGGTGGTACTGAAATTAAGATTGATGAGTAAGGATTAGAAGAAAATAACTTTGAGTTACATGCAATAGCATTTAATTGCATCATTTAAATTCTTAAGCATTTCAATTTTATATTCATTCAGGGTTTTGCATAATTAATTTGCAGATTTCCAGAACGTATTAGGAAGAAACTTTTAAATGGATGGATGGTTATTAATTGATGATATAAATATATTATTCATTATTTTTGGTTGTCATGGTAAATTGCACTGAGTACTTCTGAATGAATATGAAATTAAACATCATCCCATGAATTCAAAAGCAAAATTCATCCCCAGTAATAATTTGTTGCAATACAGAATACTTGAGGTGTCATTTCATAACAAATATTCTGTAACAAAATGTTGAAAATTGTTAATGTCACATTTCCCTTTTCTCTAGAAAATGGCAGTATCACCCAGGCAAAACTGAATTTCAAGTAGTCAACATTTTCAAAGATGTCAAGGCCAGGCAGATCTACTCTAATCCAGAAATAAATTCTCAAAGCTTGGATTACCTATGCAATACTAAAATCTGAAGTCCAAATGAATGCTGTGTTAGAGAATAATTGAATTATACCAAAAAGCACCAGAGAACATGTATGAGAATATGCCTCAGAGAAACTCCACTAACTCAGGAAGAAGGTTTAAAAAGCTAGGAATAAAAGGTAGTCTGAATTAAGGCCAGGAGTCTTTTAAGAGCTATTTCCAGAAGATGACACAAATATTCAAAACAATTCTCATTAGTTAAAACTCAAACATTCTGTCAATACATCTCTTTTCAGTGTTTCAATTCTAGACCTGTGTTATTCCTGATTACTCTGCACAAAATAAATGGAGAAAATACCTTGAATCTCAGAACAATTAAAAAAGCAATTAAAATCTAAGTTCTCTTCAAATGTGAAAAGAACTATAAAATGTTCAGTATCATCTTTTTGATGGTATTTAGTGATGAAATGATGAGTATCAGCAAACAGCAGGACACTTAGCAGTTGACTCTTATCTAAGCACTACTTCCAAAAGGGGTGATGACCCCATCTGGAAGGGAGAACACCATTGGGACTACATTGCCAAAACAGCCTAGAAAAATCCCAGAGATTGCTGGAAAACTGCTTTTCCACGTAGCTCATTGTTTACAACTATCTGTAGTGGGTCTGGCTGGGCTGGAGTTAATTTTGTTCGCAGCAGCCTGTCTGGTGGTGTGTTTGGGATTTGTGAGTGAAGCAGTGAGGGTAACACAGCAGGGCTGTGGCTGCTGCTGAGCAGAGCTTGCCCAGCACCAGAGCTTCCTCCTTCCCTCACTCCCTGCCCCCTCAGCGAGTAGGCTGGCGCTGCAAGGTGAGAAGCTGCGAGGGGACACGCTCGGTGCACTGACCTGAACTAACCTGAGAGGCATTGTGCTCAGAAAGGACAGCTCGGGGAATGGAGGAGGAAATGCAGATTTCACAGTTATGCCACCCCAAGGAACCCTTGTGTGTGTTGAGGTCCTGCTTTCCAGGCAGCCTGCTGATGGGAAGTGTTGAATAAATTTCTGATTTTGCTCTGTCCCGAGGATCACATTGCATAATAACAATTTTGTTTTTCTTAATTTAGGAGCTCTCTGCTAGGTATCTTGACCCTGAATGATTATTGAACAAACACTTCCATTATTAGTACTGCTCCCCCATTTAATTCTAAGCTGAGGGTTCTTGAAAAGCCATTCACAAACGTGAAATGAAGAAATAAATCTTTTGTAATATTTACTAATCGTGGATGGACTAAATTGTCATCTCAGAAATAGCAGGGGATTTCTCTGGTTGCCTTGTTCTGCATACAGTGGCAGAGCTTGCGTGGACCATACTTTTATGCTTAAAAAGTCATCTCTAATTTTATTTTAAGACATTTACATTTAGTTTTTCACTTTCAGCTAAGCAGGTCATATTTGCAACAGACAATGCTACAATAATAATTGTGAAAAGGGAAGAAACAGAGAAGTATTAAGCCCAAAGTGTTTCCCAGAGAGCAAGAACCCTTCAAAAAACCCTGTTCATTTTTCTGATTTTACCTTCACCTAAGTAATCTGTTATACCAACATGAATTTCTTTCATTTACTTCTGATGGACTAAAATGTTGCAGCAGTTGTTGGGAGGCAGCCTGAAGATCCAGGCCAAGCAGTTCCATGGTAAATCTATATTTGCTTAAAGGCAGATACACAGCAAGTGGAGATAAGACATGATATTTGAAAAAGACATGCCTTGAACTGACATTTTTAGGCTTACAACTAAATGGCAGGAGGACAACCATCCATGTAGAAATTATCCCTTCCAGTACAGTAAGGCAAAAAAGGAAGGCAAGCACAGAAACTGAACAGCAATGCAAGAAATAGACTGATGTGTCTTACTTTTGTGAAAAACGAGGTTCACTTTCCTGGTAAAATTTAAAAAAAGACAAAAAGAGACAGAAAGCAAGCACAGGGTTAATACAGTTGACCTGGTACCTTGGCCAACCGGGTGTCTTGGTACTGAGCCAAGAGCACACCTGAAATCTCTGAGGGACCCTTTAAGTACTTTTTCTGTTCCATCTGCCTGTTGCATATGCATAGGGTGTGATGCATATTCATCTTTTTCCAAGAACAGTTTTGCATGGCCACTCCTTGGGTCCGCCTTTTTAGAGCATGCCTGTTCCTTGGCTGTAGTTTTCTTATCCCCTCCAGTTTGGGCTGTGGTCCGTGCTTTCTTCAGACGGCAGGTGCTGATAATTGGGCATATCAATAGCAGGGTCCTCTTCACATGTTCATTGGATGTTATCCCAACCAAACAGTTTAATTACAAGCATAACTATATATCAGCTATCCCACTACTGAGTGTAAGTAAAAAGAGCTCTACAGCAGAGTCATTCTGACACTACACATATCACGTTCATCTCAATACTTGCGAAAAGCCAATAACATAACATATATCTATAACACTTTTAAAAAGTGCTAACAAGAAAGAAAGAGGTTCGTGTAAACAACCAGAAGCTATTTTTAAATCTTTTACATTACACAATCTTTAATGAATGGAGAATTACTCTTGCACTGCCAGTTTTCATTTTTCTCCTTTAGAGGATGGCCAAATATTTCCACAAGCTGACACTTTCTGGCTGATTAATCATCCGACAGTTGGGCATTTACACAATCAAATTAAGCAGTCCTTAGAAATTTTCTGTGTGAATGATGGCCTCGGTGCTCCGGCTGCAGTGAGACTTTTACTCATGTGTGACCTGCACTGCTTTAGCAGCCTTCATAGACTTCCACAGCTAAAGCCAGCGTGCTATTTATTACATTTCTAGTTTCACTTCTTCACCTCCTCTTGGTATCAACCCCTTCACTTTCCATGTCCACACTCCTGCCTTTCCAAATATGTTTGTGAGAAGAAGAGAAGTCTCAATGTGTTTCCCAAGCTTTAAAGCTCCTTCTCGATAGGAATAACCAGGATAACCACTGGTCAGTGAAACACTCCAGGAGCAAAACTGGAATGTCACAAATCCTACTCCAGTTGTTGTTGGGCTGCATAGACTGAACACAGGATAAAGCACAGCATTTTTCATTGAAGGAACAAATGCAAATGTGTTAAGTGAAAAACATGCTATATAATTGACTGTTGAGTAAATCCCAAAGTGAATTAGGTGATTCATTGTGGGATTTTTTTTTTTTTTAACTGCAAGTCCATTATCCTGACCAGTATAATCTAAATTTCAGTTTTCTTTCAGTTCAGGAAATCTGCTTTTTGAATGCAAATTTAAAATATAAATTTTCTTGCACTTTCAGGCTTTTTTGACTAGCTATGTACTGGCCTAACAATGCCAAACTCATTCTTGAAGTGCTTGCTGCTGGCTTCCAGTACCTTGGCTGGTCATGCAGTGATAATTTCTAATTCCTGTTCCTGATGATTGATTACAGAGCATTGATACAAAGCCAGAACACCCTGAATCCTATCCTACCTTGTCCAAACCTGATTTCCTCATGCATCAGCACAATTTACAGCGAGGTACATACTGAGTTGTCAAGCACAAAGTTCTGGCCTGCATGACTGCGGAGGAGGTCACACTCATCATCCCTCTCCTGGTCCCTGGTGGGATGAAAACTACCTATGTCACACCAATGAGCTGCGTTAATTGGACAGATGAAAAAATAACTTAAAATAGCTATTTTGAGCTCACACCTGTGAATTAAAAATAGCTCAATACTGCTAAATTTTATACATTGTACATTCTTTTACTATCTACAAGTTGCCTTCTCTTGGCTTCAGTCTGGGATAACATCTGTCTAAAAAATAGGTTTCCTAGAGGTGGATTGACCCTTAATTTTCAGGATAGAATGTGTTACTGCTACTCCTGCAAGTGTGTAGTCCATTACAGCAGGTAATGAAAGCCCATCTGTCTGTGGGAGTAATCTCCAGTGAAAGCGATCTTGCATAAAAGTCCACACTCTCCCACTGGATGCTTTAATGAAAAAAATAAAGTAGCAGGAAGATAATCCCTAATTATTTCTTGTTTCTCCAAAATTAAGGAAATCACAAAAGCCAAATGCACTCCAGAGAGGCAGATCACTCCTCACAAGAAGGCATTCTGCTAAAGGACAACTGTTCAATTTCCAGAGGAGATGGCCAAAGTTTAGCTGCAAGGTCCAATCCGATATTTATGAACAAGCAGTCAGAACACACATCTTAAAAATTTCTTGTTCAGGTGTAGCTTTTGGCACCAGGTCAGGTGCTGACAAAGAACTAATTTAAAGAATTCATCCCAAGCCCAAATTTACACAACAAAAGCTATATTTAGGAAGAGCATAAGAATAAAAAAGTAGAATTTTTACGTGAAAAGAATGAAATATCATTCTTACATAGGAGATGTTTTGTAGGGAAAAAAATCACTTTTACAATGGATACACACAATCTTTTCAGTGCTACCAGGAAAATGGTGAATATATCCTGAAATTATGAAACCTTGTAAGTACAATGATAAGGATTGATGAATAAAAAGTCAAAATATATTAAGAGGATGCTAAGAGAAACATATCCCTTTCCTCATAAAGGAAAAATAAAATATTGGCTGAGATTATCAGTTCCAGTGTACTCACTCTATATTTTTTCTTAAAATCAGAATTAAGTTATGTGTATTTTCCCCTCAACAGTTTAAGGACGGTGTAACACCTAGAGAATGGCACCACTGAGATTAAACTAAGAATGAAAGCAGAATTACACAGCTTCAGTCAAGATCTTGATGATGGTATTTTATTTTTAGGTTTTCCTTCTGTCATGTTCATGTAATTTCTCCCTCTTTTTCCTTTTTCTTTTTTTTGTTTGTTTGTTTGTTTCTCCTTTTACAAGTACCCTTGCAGCCATCATCCCTGGCTGATCTGATCTTGTGGGAAGCTTTCAAGTGTGGAACTGGAGCCAGAGACCTGCTAAGTCTGTGTGGAGAGGTGAGGCTGATCCAGCTACAGTGAGGAGACCACTGTCTGCCTGCAGATGGGCAGAACTGGCCAAGTTCCATCTCCACACGCAGAAAGCTGAAGGGTGAAGTGAGACCTCCTTTTAGCTAGGATGCTTATCTGGAAAATGAAGTCGAGCTGAAATCTACATACTGAGAAAGGCTTCTCTATTCCCTTTGCATTAAAAAAAAAAAAAAAAAATCTGCTGGTTTTCCCTCTGTGAGCACAGATTCCTGACAGACTTTCATGGGCCATGGCAAGAATCATGTACACAAGGTTTTGAAAATGCTGATAGCACTTTCAGCTGCAAATTGCTACAAAAGAGTTCTAGTACAGAGGAGCTTCCAGATGTGCCAAAAAACATGCAAGTTCTGTGTCTACAGTACCAAATATGTTCTGCAGTTTTAGAGATCAAAGACTTTTTATAGCCAATTCCACATAGTGAATTTCCACACTCTCAGTTTAGTTGTGAAGTGATGAGACAAGAACAAAGTTTGGGCCAAGAACTGCAGTGCACAGGCAAAACTTAATGGAATGCAGGAAAAATGAATTGCACAAGTGTTGTAATTAAAGTTTTGCTGAGTGTCAGTGTGTTTTAACTGAATTATATAAAACTAAAACATGCACTGCAAATAAAAATTAAAACCAAATGAAGAATGGTACAGAGCAGACGAGGTAGTAGTCAATAGGTCACTACCAAGAAGAAATATGGGGGGAAAAAAGGCAAAGAAAACCTCCACTGAGCAGAAAAGATCAGTGGGAATTCTGAACTGAGCCTGTTTTGGTTTCTGTGTCTAGGAAATGTATTCAGCAGACTCACATTGCAATACCACTGTTAACCTGCACGGGTAATACTGTAGGGATGAAATGGTTACAGGTTAAGCCTTCACACAAAATTATCTCACTAATACTTCCCAAAAAGCCTTTCCTGAGCTAGGGGTTTCCAACATGGAATTCATGAACAGGATTTCAAAAGGACATTACATATTTGTTATTACATAATAAGGTTTTTGACAGAACTGATAAGCAGAGGTTGACCTACTTTGTAATACATTAATTTTGACCAAAGGTTTTTGGTGGGGTTTTTTTTGTTTGTTTGTTTGTGGGGGTTTTTTTGTTTGTTTGTTTTTTGTTTTGTTTTTTGTTTTTTGTTTTTTGTTTTGTTTTTCGTGAATGAAAAGCAGAATATTAAACCCAGTTATCAGTATAAAGTTGTTCTAAAAGTTTTTCAGAACTTGAGAGAGTATTACAAATTTCCTAAGATCTTTCCTCTACAATTAGCTGAAAATCATACTCTAGATCAGACAATTTCTTCTCTGGAAATTGTTCAAATCTAGCGACAACCTTGGAAAATGCACTGGAGTTATTTAAAATGTTAGGTTAGCAACATGCAAGCAAATTAAAACAAAACAAAACACACCAGAAAACATCCCACACCTTTTCCCCCCCACACACTCATAGACCACAGTAACCTTCTTCAAGAGTGAGGAATTATGACACACTTTTAAGAATAGGCTTTTTGCTTCAAACTAGCAGCCTTCCCATCTGTTCTATGCTAATTAGGAATGCAAAGAGAACACATTTCACAGTTACATCAGCACATAGTAAGATTGAACTGTTTAAATGGCTGGGTAAAAGATTTCCATGCTCCTACAGTGATATTTCCCGCTGTGTTTCCCATGTTTGTGACACATATCAGGAAAAACAGTACCCTGAACGACATGAAAGCTTTAGAGTTACTAAATGCTTCTTTGTATCTGCTATTAGATACAACGATCTGCCAGGTTAGCACTGCACTTCCTTCTTTTGAATCTGGACCAGGAACTCAGTGCAAAAGTGAAGAGGCAGCATAAAAAAGAACAGTGTAAATTTATTTGGAATAGAGCAACATCTTGGGGTAAAAGAGTCTACTCGATCTGTCATTAATACCTTAGCTACTACAAATGAGCATGAATTTTATATAGCGAGATATTACTTTTATCAATATCTGGGAAATCTAACAGGTGCTGGGGAATGCCTAGGTCAGGAAATGACATCTGTCTGGCAATAATAATGCATAAAACAATTCCTTTAAAAAGTAAAGTTAATAAGCGTGTGAATCGGCAAAAATCACAAACGCAGAATATAATGGGTGAAATACTTTGAGAAGTAATCAAAAGCAAGAACAGATTTTTAAATCCATGAAAAGCAGCCAGACTGAAGTGAAAAGGAAGTGCTTGCAACACTATCAGAGAAAAATGGGACAAGCAAAAAAAATTCCTTGTCTTTTATTAAAGATGGGATACTGTGAGACTGCAACAAAGCAACACTGCCATTAGACTTCCACAGACTGAAAATGGGAACAATTGTGGTTTAAGTAAGAAGGTTTGCAAGCTATGTGTAAGAAATTTCACAGAATCCTCCAGACTTCTAACTATATAGCGGTCATTAAACGTGCAGGAGATAGATAATAGATGGCACATTTGAAAATTTATTGGTTAAATTACTTCGAAAAACA
The DNA here is from genome assembly GCA_013400495.1 of Nicator chloris. Lineage (NCBI taxonomy): Eukaryota > Metazoa > Chordata > Aves > Passeriformes > Pycnonotidae > Nicator > Nicator chloris. Next base: position 35,153 of record WAAE01013230.1, read on the forward strand.
AACGCTGTGTAAGATAGCATTTAGTCTCGGAGATGCTATGTAAGATTTAAAGTGAATTGTCAGTTTTTGCTTTTCCCTGTTTCTTCAGGATTTATAAATAAAATTAATGTTGTATAAATATAACTGGATTTATAAAAAAGCCCCTCAGAATAAACAGCTGCACACATTGTATAAATCAATCCTTTTCTTTCGCAAGTTTCATGCCAATGCTGCTGTGATATTTCTCTGTTCAATTTCAGCAGTTATCTATAACAAAGAAGTGCATTCACAATTTTTCTAGTGGACTTTGCACAGGCAATGTAAGTCTTTGTTATCAGTCTCTGTATATTTCTCCCGAACTTATTTGGACTGAGTATCCAGTCATGCCAGTCTGTTTTTAAACCACTTTTCCTGCTGATCCGCCTTCTACCATTTGAGGAACGTTTCTAGCATTTGAGGAACATTGAAAAAATTCTTAAATATTCTAGGAACACTGAAAAGTCTGTTCTGTAGTCTGTGTTAAATGGGACTTTCTGAGCGTGTTTTGTTCTGGTTTGGGCCATGGAAGGGCTGGTTCACGTTGGCAGCCCTGTCAGGAGATGGACTCGGCTCCCGGCTTGAGGCTGCCCACAAGGCTCTGAGGGGGCTTTCGGAGCCAAATTAAATTAAAACAAAACCCCGGAAAGATGACACACACAAAAGGATAGGTAAAAATGAACTTGCCAAACGCAACTGGGCGAGCAGACAGACACCTGGAAGGCTTTGCCGGTGCGTCCCCACCTGTTCGTCGATCCCCAGGCGAGACTGAGGGCGGGAGCGCCGTGCTCTCACAGCTTCCCGCCCTCAGAAGTCCTCAAAAGGGCGGGAAAAGCCTTCCCCTCACAGCTTCCCGCCCTTTCAGAGGTTTCTTATGCCCTCTCCTCAGGGCTGCTTGGCTGTGAGGGAGCGGCCGACGTTCTCCCGGCGGTGAACGCGGTGTGGCTGGGAAGAGCTCCCTCCCTCCTGTATCTCAGGAAAGTAAAATTTTGGTTTTTAAGTAGAGTGGCTCTCTGAGGGGCTGTTTATGGCTGGTCCGTGCCGCCTCCCTTTGCGGCTGGCTTGCTTTCGGCTGTGGCACTGGGTGAGGTGCGAGGTGACTCCTTTTCTTTTGCCTGTGGTTTTATACACGCATATAAGAACTTTTACGTACTCTTGTGTATCTACACGTGTGCTATATGTGTATACATACACATATATTTATCAGTCCCTGAGACTGGAGAAAAGACACTGCTGAGCACTTTCAGGCAGGTGAGGGTTAACCATGCTTGTCGACTTGATGTGTGAGGGATAATTGTTTTTCTTATCTTACATACTTAATAAACCAGCCAGCAGGGTGTTAATAAAAGAAATAGCTATTACTAAAGCTTTTTTCTCTCATAGAAGAAAACAAGTCCATGATTCTGGTTTTATCAGACCCCAACATTGCCTTGAGGGAGTGGGGTGGGTTTAAAGTAGCTATTAAAATTATTGCTGGGAAATGAAATTTGATTAAAAAAGCAGCAGGCCCATGGCTTTACAAAAGCATTTTGGTAAAATAGTGCTGTTTCAGGTTGTTATTTGAGCTCTGGGTGCTGCCTTATTGAAGATATCTACTTAAAATATTACCGATATGAAATAGAAAACTGCCTCACCTTTTATTATTTGATATTTGAACAGCAAATACAGGCCACTAGAAGGTAAAAGACTCGCTTGCCCCATTGGTAAATGCGTGTTAGTTCTGTAGAACAGATGACTCTTACACAGCAGTAGGATGCTATTTTTATGACTTTGGAATTTTGGTTTGGTTACTATTCCTTCTGGTCATTAGAATTAGGCAGAGAAAAGCATGCATATGTCTGTTTTGTTTGTTTTGAAAGGAGCCCCAAATATGTGAATTGCTGGTACTTTCTCCCTGAAACTGGCTTAGTAAAGCAATCTTTGCCTGGAAATAAACACTTGTAGCTGCTGGCAGCCTTCCATGGGAAAGTCTGGTAGCACTTGACCCTCCCAGAGTTCAGGTAGTAGCATCAGCCAAAGTAGTGTCAGAAAGGCCGTCTCCAGTATGATTTTCATTCTACGAAAACAAATTAGATACAGTGGATATAAGCATTTTATTTGCTGACATTTATTTGTCTGAATAAAAAGAAGTTGTGTTAGAAGGAGAGATTAGGAGGGTTGCTTGAAAGTAGAAAGTGTGGTTTGAGAACAAGCCTCAAATGGTGTGTAAGTAACTTCCATACACACAACAAATAGTAATTTTGTATTAAGTAGTATTAATGACTTCAAAAAGGAAAGCTTCAGACCATATGTGCATGTGTAAATGGTTCTTATGGCATCAACCAGAAAATGTTCTATGTTAATACTTTTATTACATTGATTTTATAGAATTATGCTCCCTTAAGGGCTTAGGGAAGCTGCCAATATTTGACATGACTTGTGTTTTGTTATGATTAGATCAAGCTTTTAGTATAAAGCTCAGTGAACGTTGCCAGGATATTTGGCTCCTATGATAGATTAGTATCCTTTAGTTTTTCCATATGCCTTTGTCTGTTACAGTTTTTTTAACAAATGGGCTTAATTAGTGCTAATAAAAGTGAGGCAAACAAGAATGCTCAATTCTTTATATAGAAATACTATATAGAAATACTTAGTTTGTTTAAATGGGAATGTGAAATTGTGTGAAAGGTAATTGTACACATTTTCTCATTTCAGAGTGCCTCTTTTCAAAGAGCTCACTTGGCTTTTTGGGAGAATCCTACTTTGTGCCTATTCAAGCGACCTTTTACAGCCTCTGCTGGCCTGCAGTTTTCAAAAACAGCACAAAAGGTAGTGAGTTTGTCCCATAAAATTCAGAATAACTGAGGTTTGACCCCTGTGCTTACTAGAAGGGTGTCCTATATTTCCTTGCTTTATTCATGTTGTGATTTTGTGTGTATATAATAGCAATAAATCCACAGTGTTACTGTGAAACTTCTCTGGTAGATGGCAAGTTCACCATTTTCAGCTAAGCGCTGGGAAGGAGAGCTTTGTTTTTGTTTTTTCCATTGCTTAGTTCCAAAGTTAATACAGAGTAACAGATAAAAATGTTGCTGTGGTTTGCTACTGTTGCTGGTGTTACAGTGTTATTTCTCTGTCAAGGAGCATGTCTGTGTATACTGTACATAGGTGTAATCCCAGAGATATGGGTAGACAATCAAGGTGCCTTAAAGTTTATGTTCTTATAGTTGTTCAAACATTTAAATTGTTCCTACATCCATGTTTTACTCATCTAAAAGCTGCTTGCAACTTGATAGAAATGGCAATCTCCAAGCAGGAAGGTGGGCAGGAAGCACAGTAGGGCCACTGTGTTAGAGGCTTGTTCACAGCTCATTCAGTCATTACTGGATTGGTTATTCCATGTAAAAAAGTGCCAGATTTGGGGCCCAAATTGGAGATTTTACTACAGGGTATGAGTATGAAACCTTTGTCTGGAACACCAGGTTTTGTTGTATTGGCTGTGTGATGGAATGTAGTCAACCTAGCGGGCTTGGTAAGATTTGTCTCATGATTGATTTTGTCTCTCAGAAGGAGAATATGCATTTATGGGACATGTTAGTCTTTCTAAATCTATAACTTTAATGAATACTGGCTACCATATTTACCCATTTATGCCTCACTGTAAATCAATTTAGAATTATTCAGATACATTAAAGCAAACCCAGGCCTCTCTAGTTTGTCTACTACAGAAATGGAGACAGGCAAGTCCGAAGTGGAAATAAGCTCCCTTTCTTCATGTAATGTGTTTTAGCAGAACTACATTACATCATCCTGATTTGTGATCAGCGATTTTTAAGTCTGAAGTAGACCATGAGGAGTATAAAATCCTTCATGTTGACAACTCTGTTCTGTACGGATATTCATTAAAGCTGAATATTCATTACAGTTCCCCCCTGAAAAGATGCAAGTATGTTGCCAGTTTAGAACCATTTTTCAGCTGAAGTTTTAGGCAGAAGGGTGATAATGTCTGTGCATGCAACAAAATTGATGTTGTGTTGCAGAATTTGTTTTGCCAACACCAAATAAGCAGGAATTTCTACCTGCTTTAATTCTCCTAAGTTAAAGGAGAGAGGACAGAAAAAGTTAAACGTTAAGGTAGTGTTTATTTTGTACTTAAAAACCAGTAGATAAGCTTTTCAGATTGATACTTGAAATAAAAAATTGGTTTAGTAGATATGTTCTCTATTGAGTAAACACACACAAAAAAATCTGTTTGCCAAGAAAATAAATCATATGACAGGAACTATATCAGTTCCTTGTATTTTCCTTCTGGCTGATGGATGTCTGACAGGACCTATGTTCTGTCTTTCCCATGACTAAAACACTAAATGAGATATTGTCTTGTCTTTCATGGCAAATATTTATTTTTGGATTCTTGTTATTTTATTACCTCATCTGAGCTGTTCTAGCTTTGCTACCTTTTCCCTACAGCAGCCATCTTTGTACAGCTCAGCTGAGCTGTTTTGGCTGGGCCAGGCAGTAAGGAAAAGGAAGCAGAGTCTCTTAACCTTTTTCTCATACAACTACGATCGGGACTGTCCTTGCTGTCCCACTGAGGTCACTGCTGAATATATAGGATGGGTACAGTTTCTCAAACAACATTCACACACTTCGATCAAATTCAAAACGGGCTCTCCTCAGAGCTAGCAGGTATCAAAGGTCTAAATTCATATAAATGTGGTAGTCTGTATTATCTCTTCTATTTACCTAGGAATACAAAAGAGTTGTATAAAACTAAAACATAGGAAAAAAATAGGTTCATCTATTCTTGTCTACATTGTGGGGCTAGCTGGTAGCACTATAATTATCTCATGCATAAAAATCTTGCTTTCAGATCATTGCATACTTTTTCAACCCTGGTATAATGCACAAGACTATCACAAATTATGAGACTAGATTAAATGTGAAATGCAGACTTTTAAAGGCATTGGCTAGCCCTATACAGGGGCATTATTTTATTAATCTGAGAGCATAATAAACCTTTAACTTTTATGGTACAAATGCATCTGCATAATTGCTTACTGCTGCTGGGTATTTTTCTTCAACAAAGCAAATAATTCTAGAATGCCTAAATAATAAAGCTTTTTCATGGTTAAAAGGAAGGTTGGAATAAGGTTTGGCATGGTCTTAGTCCTATTTTGAGCTCAGGGTCTAAAATGTATTGTTTATTTTGGGAATAATAGGCAAATTTTAAATATACGTCAAGGATTGTATTATTCATACGTTCTTTGCCTGCGTATTTTCCTAATTTTCTCATAAAAAAAGGCCAGATTTTTTTCAGTTTTGTACTTTTTTTTCCTCTTAGAACTGCCATTTTTTATTAAATCTAGGTATCTTTACATTAGCCTTACAGATGTGCTAGGGTTTAAGAATACAAATATGTATGATTTCTCTTTAACTTGGATGCAATTAGTAATGTGAATATTTAAGAACTAATTAAGTGTAATAGGTAGCAGGTTTTTTCTCATGGAGTTTCCCATTAGGAAGGAATAATGCATTGAATAATGGGGGTACAACCAACAGCTTTATCTTGGACTCTAATTTTTGCTTGTACTTTCTTGTTATTTAATAGAAGTAATTCTTGTAGTGCTCAGTGTATTACATGCCTTGAATGACAAGAGCCACAGTATATAATTTAGTACTTAACTTAGAAGCAGTTTTGTGTTGTAAAATGCCATAAGGGAAAGCAAATATGCTGTAGGAATAAGGAACAGAGGCTGATGCTACAACAGATTACATGGCTGTTTCCATTCTCAGCAGGCAAAGAAAATTATGTTCAAATGACTGAATTTTTGAATTAAGGAGAACTAAGTCTTCTGTTTTATAACTAAATGCACCACAACTAAGACTGTAACACTGGAAAGAGAAAAGCAAGTGGTAGTAGACAAAGATGTGTGTTATAAAACCACTGGGTTAAGAATAGCTTGATTGAATTTATTCTTTTTCTCGTAACTATGTGAAATAAACAGGGGAGTTGCTTAATAAAAATCCTTCATAGCACACTGCAGAAAAGAGCCATTATTAATCTGTGTAATGAAACAAGTCGGATTCTGTTGAACAAGTTTGTATTCCTGCTGAAATTGAACATTCATCTACAACTGTTTCTAGTTATTCCTTACATCAGAGAATGGTAAAATGCCAGTAAAAATTGAGTGATCTGCAATGAAAAAGACTCATTAGAATATGGTACCTTCTTCATTTCCCTGGTTTTGCAGGGCTGTTTGTGCCATTGTTTCCCTGGATATATCTCCTGCATGCTGTTCTTCCCAGACTCACAGATGTCTGAAGCTGTTGTTTGTGGACTAGTTGACCAACCGTGTTGTGCCAAGGTTGTAGTAAGGAGACGCAGTTACTGAGGTGTCTGTAACTTTGTTGAAGTGCCTCAGAAGACTTATTTTTTATCAAATAGAAGAAATGTATTTTTTGTTCCAGGAGATGTGTCCTCCTTTGAAAGGGGGAATATGATAATTTACAATCAAGAGGGGGCTTCAGGCTGGGGAAGAGGGCTGGATGTTTTGAGGCTCTCATGAGAAACTCGTATCTAAGAGTAAAAATTGTTCTGATTTGAAATCTGTCTTAATTGCAGCTCAGTGGCCCCATTCTTGAGTAATATAGTCCTTTCCCAATATAAATACAATATTGCTTTTCAGGTGCTCTCTGTGTTGCTGTGCCACTGAAAGAAGCTGACAGTCCCTAGATACCACAGGTGGGGAAAAGGAACTCCTGTGCGGTCTTCCAGTTCCTTTTGATCTTGTAGGAAGAATGTGAAGTATTTAAACTGTACTACTGCTCTGGTGATCTTTGGCTTTCAGGATTTGCTTCAGCAACTTGGAGTAGTTTCATGCTACCCACCTAAACCTCAGCCTAAATCAAAGATGTGTGCCTACATATTGGCAATACTAATTATGAGAAATTTCTTGCTATGGTAAAGAAATGAGACTGGATAGAGCAGTCTTTGAATGCGGCCTGTGCAAGAATAATTTAAAATAAATTGTTCGTTCTATCACAGAAGAAAATTGTACAAAAATTGGCACACTTCACAATACTTTCATAAGTTACTGGCTTCTGTGAATAATTTTGAATCAAAACTAACAATTGAATGTTAGAGGACATGATGAAATCCTAGTAGGATCCTGGTGGGTTTTACAAGTAAGAATTTTATCATTAAAAATATAAAGTTCGTAGTAAAATCAGCTTGTCCTGCAGCAGTCTCCACTACAATTAGGTGTCATTAATAATGCAGTGTTGAAGAAGTTTGCATAAGAAATCCAGAGCATTAATATTTTATTGTCACCAATGTGCTTTGATTTCAGTTCACGTTTTCTGACTCGAGCAAGGGAAAAGTGGTTTTTAACAGTGTTTTTTCCATATGAGTAGAGAAATATTAATCACTTTCTCAGGAAACCCCCAGGGCAACTTGCACATGGGTAAATCTTATTTTCAGGCTTCTTTCTCATTCAGATTTCTTCTGATTAACATTGTGAGCCTTTTCCTTTAAATTCAGCATGTGAAATCTTGTTCTGCCAAAGCCCGAGGCACAAATTCCCTGGTTATATTTGGAATGAAAGTCTGACCCTATTAATAATCAAAGATTTGACAAATGCCAATGTGCTGAATGAGATCTGAACAAAAAAGCTAATAACTAATAACTAATTTCTAACAGCTAATCACTGGAATCCTTTT
>WAAE01013231.1:0-23336 GCA_013400495.1 Nicator chloris
TGATGAAGACCATCTCAGGTTGGAAGGCCAGCTGGGTTGTATGGGTACCCCCTGATCTCAGGGCCAGGCTCCCACTGGGGTCATGCTCTTGGGAAATTTTCCAAGCCAGTTTCTGATCCATTTTTGCAGTTGTTCTCCATGCTCCTGCCAGTGCCACTCCCTGCAGCTGGCACTCAATGTCCCTCTTAGTTCATGAGCCTGCAAACCCATCCAAGGGGCCCTTGATCATGCAAATAACCCTGCTAATTGCAGGTATTGATTCTGCCTTATCCCAGTGGAGTGAGAGCCTCTCAGACACCGTGTGCAGGATCAGCTCCTTCAATCACATTTATATGTGACAAGCCATGGCACGAGGCTGTTCTTAAAAGTCACCAGTTTAAATGAAACCAGTTGAAACCATGCCAGAAGCCTCATGTTAAGTTTCCTGGCTGTGTGCTCCTTTCAGTGTTTCCAAGCTTTGCTCTTCATAATAAAAAATATCAAACAAGCCCCCTGGGAAGCACTGGGAGCTGGATTGGCAGGTCTCAGTCTCCATTTAACATGCAACTGCTCAGCCTGTGCTCACATATGGCCACTTGCTGGATCAGAACTCAGTTCATTCACACACAATTGGGGAGCTCTGGGTGGGTGTGGGATATGTGCACAAAACACCCGAGCACAGGGGTTTAAGCCAGAAAGGGAACAGAACACAAAATAGAGCTGAATTTACTTGTGTTCAAGAATCCAAATACTGACCATGTTTTTGCAAAATCCTGATTTTTCTTTTTATGGTCTTCCAATTCACGACAGGTAAGTAATCAGGCTTCAATCAACTGCCTATTTCCAGAGCAGTTATTTGAGCTATTTTGTGACTTTAAAGCAATTCCTGACCTTCATCTCTTGGATGACATGCAGAGTTTCTTTCATGGTGCTGAGGACTGAACAGGCACCCACTAACACCTACAGAATTCACCTCTCTGGCATTTTCCTAATTTTCACTTTATTAAGCAGATGAAAGAGGAGCTGTTTCCTTCCCAGACTCCCTCGCTGGCTCTGAGGGACTGTGAGACATCAGTCCAGCCAAGCATTTCTTTGATCAGTGAGCAGAGTAAAAGTTGTGGGAAGCCTAACATGTGGCTTTGTGTCCTTAGGCATCCACTGTGACAACATCTGCACCCAGGGCCGCTGGGGACCCAACTGCTCCATCTCCTGCAGCTGTGAGAACGGGGGATCCTGCTCCCCCGAGGATGGAACCTGTGACTGTGCACCGGGATACAGAGGACCCTTGTGCCAGAGAAGTAAGATTTTCCATAGCTGCCAGAAGCAAGGCAGGTAGAAATGCTGCTTTCTGACACCAGACAGACAAAGCCACAGTCTCTGAGCTGCTTTAGCTCATGCCTTCCTAAGGGCAAAAGAGCCTGAAAATGCTCCTTCATGGAGAAGTCAAGGCTCTCCTGCACTGAGCTGTGCCTTTTGTTTGTTCTGATCTGCACCTGGAGGTCACAGGTGACCTGAGAGGAGAGCAGCACCTTTACAAACCAAAGCTGGCAGATTGGCAGTGAAGTCAGACCTATTAAACAGAGTGAGCCACCACCCATCACATAATGACAAGTGCATGAGTGTCGGCATCAAAATAACAAGGCAATGTTTCCTTAGATGCCAGAAAAAGAAACACAGCAGCCTGAAATAGCTCCTGTTTGATGCTCTGCTGCTACATATTAAAATGTACCAAGCAGATAAAAATCCTCTCATTTGCTTTATCTGGGAAGCTGCATTTGCCCCACAGGGACCCTAATTCACTGATCTAAACTACACCAACCCTCTTCCCATGTAAACAAGAAGTGGATTTGTCTTTCTTTTCTGCTCAGCATTTCTTTTTCTTCTCCTTCTTCTTCTTCTTCTTCTTCTTCTTCTTCTTCTTCTTCTTCTTCTTTCTTCCTCTTCCTCTAAGACATTCTGCATGCCCAGTTCATATATCCCCTTTGATTTCACCAGTTACACTTGACACTAGAACACACTCATCTCTAAAAATAATTTGTAGCTGACAGTTTTTATTTAAAGCCATTATAACGATGACCTCTAGCACTGCTGTAGTTAATGGCCTATAAGCATTTCCATTATAAACCCCAATTTCCAGGTGCTTCAACATATCTGTGTAGCTGTAAAACCTCTCTCCAAGGCTAAAATGTGGTGCTCAGAGCTTCAGCGAGACGAGGAAGAAAATGTTTTACAAATTTGAAACCTTAAGAGTGCAAAACTTCCAGAAGTTAATAGTTTCTGACCTTTCTGAGATGAAAAAACCCCAGCTTAGTTCTGTCAGCTGTTGGCACACAGCCTACAAGAGCAAACCTTGTGCTCAGTTTGCACGGCCAGGAATCAGGCTGCTCCCTGAGGATGTTTGCTAAGCATCTAATGGGGAGAAATTTTTCTCCCCACCGGGGTGACAGCAGAGGGATCCTGTGGATGCTTCTGCTGTTGCCTCTGTGAGTACATCCCTGGGAATCCAACTTGCTTCCACCTCTTCTGTGGGATTCAAACTCAAGAACACCTGGTGAACAGGAGACCTTGCTAAGCTTGTTCTCAAAATCATCTACATCTTTCTCTTAGAAAATCATTTAACAACAGAATTTAGGCTGTACAAGGCAGAGCTGAGGATGATACTGAAGATGATACTCAGCCAGCTTGTTCTGTCTGTGTAATCAGGGTTACATGAGACACTGGGATGGTTTAGTGCTCTTAAGCCTGCAGAAATGTCTCCAGGAATGATCCAGGTTGTTTTATAGCTACTGCATCATCAACCAACCTGTCAGCTAAGCTGGAGCTGGAAATGTGCAGTGGGGTAAGAGCCTGACACCCTTGGAGAACATACAGTCCAAGAGAAAATTCTCATTTGCTGGAAAAATAGAACAGACATGATTTAGTAACCACTGAGCCAGAACTATAGAACAGAGAGTCACAGGAGTAAAAATAAAAACATATAAAGTTATTTTTACTGTCACTTACTTCAATTTAACATTTCTTTGTCATATCTGTTGCAGTGAATGTTTGGACAGTGGATGCTTTTTCACTCTACATGCTCTTAGAAGCAAAAATCTGCTTTTAGAAGAGGTACTGAGCTGTAATCCTGACTCTGTACCTGATGTACAAATTCTGTAATAATTTCAATCCAGGTTTTAGGCAAAATAAGCACACAGCTCATGACAAGTTTACTCAGCTATCTGGTGTGATTACTGATGCAAGTCAGGGGATTTTGTATGGTGTTACATAATTGCCATTAATAGATTCTGTTCATCATTTGATGGCTCCTGCCATGAAATGTGTAAATGACTGCCCCAGCTTAGCACAGGCATCGCACTAGACAGCTTTTGGCATAGTTGTTTTGACATAAAATATTGTTTCCTAATACACCTTCTCTGATTTCTTGACTCAACTTCCATTGCCTTCTGAGTTTCTGTTGTCTGTACCACGTGCCAGTGTTTGTTTTCCTATCTATCCTAAAATCTTTGGAATGTGTGTTATTAACCATATCTGCAGTAGGCTGTGAGGTCTGGAACATCTTAAACTCCTGTTTTGTCAAACAGTTCAGGTTAGAGAGACTCAAATGGGTGTCCTGAGAGAGAGAGGCTGCTGAGAACTCTACTGTGGGATTAAAGAGCCAAGGACTTCCATGAGGAACACAGCAGTTTCACCCAGAGCCTGCACTTTATGAGACATGGAACAATCCAACAGGCTTCATCATTTCAGCTGTCCCCAAAATTGTGATTGATGAATTAAGAAATACTGATTTGGGATTAAGACAGATAATCCTCGAGCTCTCAGTGATGAGAAAACGTTGGAAAACCTGTGACAGCTTGGTTTGTTCTGTTTTCAGTTTGCCCCCCGGGGTTCTACGGACACCAGTGCAGCCAGCCCTGTCCCCAGTGCGTGCACAGCAATGGTCCCTGTCACCACGTGTCCGGACACTGCGACTGCCTGCCCGGCTTCTCCGGCCCTCTCTGCAACCAAGGTACACCCCAGGGCCTCCTCCCTTCCTGCCTGGGGCTCTGCAGTGAGCCCCATCCCGTGGCTCCTGCCTTTTCCCCTTGCTTCAGCAGTTTAGATCCCAAGAGGGAAAACACAAGCAGGTACTCAGTCACCCTCCTGTAAATACGATGCGCTGCTGGTTCCATAAATAAACCAGGTCTGCCACCCTGGATTGGAATGACTGTGGAATGAGACACCTGCTGTAAATACATCAGCATCCAATGGCTTCATTTTTCTTGCTGCTCAGCCTGTCCTCACCTGAATGTTGATAGCACCTCCATGTGATCTTTGCAGCAGGATGGGGAGGTACCTGTTAAGGTAAAGGCCGGCTCAGGTGAACAATCCCAGACACCCAGTGTTTGTTTTTTGTGCACAAAACCTCGTTTACACTGTGCAGGACCTGGCTGGGAATAGCTAAAACCATGGACACAAGGACAGGAGACAGGAAAGTTTGCAGTGAGACAGAGAAGTGAGTGCATTTTCAGAGGTGAAGGGGAATTTCAGCTCCCCCAAATGCCCATCACCTTTCTGTAGCTTTGAAAGTTCCACATTTAATTCCAGGTCTCATTTTCATCCTAAAAATACCCACAAAATCACTCAGCCTTCTGCACTCTCAGTTGCTGCAGTGGATATTTTTTTACACAGATATTTAAAAGAAGTGATTTGCAGTGGCCACTGCCCCTGTGAAGTCACCATCCCTGCCAAAATGGAATGACTCTTTCAATGACCTGCTTTTCAATAAGTTGGGATTGCAGGCAGCAGTTACCCAAAATCATTAAACATAGATTAAGTATAACCATGGGGGTTTCTTTCCTATGCTGTGTAGTCAACTAAACATTACACCAATTAATTTATTAAAATGAACGTATTTCAGTGAATTTGTCCATTTTATGTGAAACGTTAGCCAGATTTCAAAGCGTAAGCAGGTCTAATTATCCTCTTAAGAAAACTATTTTATTTTTGCTCAGATGTTCAGCACTTCTGGTTTTACTTTGAAATGTTGATCTATCCAGCAAATTAATCTTAAAATATTCATGTCCTAATTAAAATCAATTTGTGTTGCAGTTTGTCATAATGAGTTAACATGTAACTTTATTTTCTAGAAAGAAAAATGCTAATTAATTTTCCATTAGACAAACGTGAAATGAAGATTTCACTTTGGAATTCTCATCTCCTTGTGCCATTGGCAGCAGGAACACTCTTCCACCAGCAGTGTGTGCATGTGAGGAGCTGTGTCACCCCCAAAACTGCACAGGCTGACTCGATTGTGCCAAGGATTCTGAGCTGCAAACAACTAAACAGCTGTTTTGGGAATAACTTGCACAATCACGGAGCAAGATGGGCTGATAATAACTTGTTATCACTGCTAGAACACACCTGACATCCCACAGGGACTTTGGGGGTCCCACTTCAGAGCTTTTCAAGCTAATTAACATCCCAATCAGTGTTGTACAGTCAGGTTGCTGCTGAAGAAAGCAGCATTAGGCCTTGTTTTACAGCTCTCTAAAAATGATTGAGACATTTAAAAAGTGCTTGGATTTGGATCTCACATCTTCACAAGAGTCACTTCGTCAGACCATAACCAGGTCATTTAAATTAGGGAGAACAAGCATTTCATCATCCCTCAGTGCTGACATTCCAGAGGGCATCATCCTATTTCCCAGAGACAAGAGGAGCTCCTGTGGAGGGAACCCCTGTGCCAGCTCTGCCTGTGTGCACCAAAGCACCAAAGTGTGGCCTGGTCCCTTTGCCAGCAGCTCTGTTGGGATCACAGACCTTGCCCTGAGCCATCACTATTCCATGGTGCAGAACAAATCAGCTCCTCTTCTAAGGAAGTCCTTTGAGAATTCCTTTTTTTTATACATACAAACCTCAGCCTTCACTGAGGTGGTGTTGCCCATCTCCATCCCAAAGATGCCATAAAACAGTGCCTGGAGCTGGAAGGGAATAATGGTGTGGCCTTTCCAAGAGCCTGGCCTGACAGATGAGTTCAGGTTTTGCTGTCTGTGATAGGAGGGCTCTGCTTTCCTTCTCTCTTTGTGTATTCTCTCCATCGTGGCTGTGTATTGTGTTTAGTTTTATCTCTTTTCACTTAGGAGCTGTTCTGTTTAGCACACAGTGTGAAAGCCAAACCCAGCTTTATCCACTCCTACAGATAAGTCCACAGTCTATAGAAATACAAGCAGAAAACAATACTCTGCTGTAGTAAGAGGAGAGGATGGCATATTATATAAAAGCCAATGAATCACAGCTCAGGATTTCAATCTGTGGCTGATTCACAGTCAGGATAGATTGAGGTCACCTGCAGAGACTACTTTTGAGAAAGTGAGAGAGGCTGAAGTGGTAAAACAGCTGCATAATTCAGGGAAGTGCCTTAATCACTTTTTTGACATGGCTATTATTTACCAGGATACAAGTCCAGTTGCATTTGTTACACTCTTTGCAAAGATGGACTGTATGTTTTATCTTGTTTTGAAAATACATCTGTTTTTGTCAGGGAACAGAGCCAATAAGAGCCCAGAAATGAAACATTTCATTCGTTACTGAGCAGAGCTTTCCATCAACTTTAACGTTAAAGATTTCCAATAATTTGGTGGGAGGTTGAAGATCTACATGTCTATTAGTTTCCTGTCACTCTGCTTAGGTTGGGAGAAGGTGACTCTGGAAAAAATGTAGAGTTTCTTTTCTTCCAACTTCACTTAGGTGGGCACACAGGGAGAGGTGCTGCTTTTGTTGGGATGCAGCACATCTGTTAAATAGCTCTCAGCCAAACAGATATATAACATAATATATAAATATAATAAAATATAAATAAAATAAAAATATAAAAAATATATCATTTAAATATGATTTTATAAATAAATAAATAAAATTTTATATATGTGTATATATAAAATCCTTGGAAACTAGAGCAGTCCCAGCCACTCACTTGTGGCTGCTACTCACTGAATTCTCCTGAGTTTTTCTTGTTCTCTTCCTCTCCTAATTACCTCCCTTCTCTGTTTTGTCTCTCCTCTTGTCATCCTTCCATACTGCCCTTCAATAATTGCAATCTTCTGACTACATTAGCTTCTTTTCCAGCAGAAAAATGGATTTTGATACGACTTTTTCCTATTGTTTTTACTCCTGGGATGCAAGCAAAATGGGCTCGAATACTTTCTGCCTTTTCCTGCTTTCCAGAGGAATTTTGCTACATCAAAGACAAAACGTTGTAATTAATTTTATCTGTAATTGCTAAACGTTGAGTCCTGTGATTTGCCAGCGTTCCTTTTGAAGAGCCTGCAGTGAATGCCTTGTGTTTTCAGTGTGTCCCAGCGGGAAGTTTGGGAAGGACTGTGCCCAGGTGTGTCAGTGCACCGAGAACGGGACCTGCAACCCCATCGACGGATCCTGCCAGTGCTTCCCGGGCTGGATCGGCACGGACTGCTCCCAGAGTAAGCCTTCCAACAGCTCTCACCCCTGCCTTCCAACAGCTCTCACCTCTGCCTTCCAACAGCCTCACCTCTGCCTTCCAACAGCCTCTCACCCCTGCCTTCCAACAGCCTCTCCCCTCTGCCTTCAAATAGCCTCGTTTGCTGGTTGTTTAGTGCTTTCTGAAAGTGAAATTCTGGGAAAATCCCTGTTGTATTACAGCCAGTGCCTTACTCTCTTTAAAGCTGAATTCTTTTAATTAATCGAAGTTAGCTTTGGATTGAATTAGTTTCTGCATTTGGAGTTTGCAGAAGCCATGGCTGGCTTTTATTCCAGGAAAGGGAGGTCACAAGCTCTTATCAGAAAAGAAAGCTCCATACTCCCTTTTAATTTCTAGCTGGATTCCTTTTTATTTCTTTTTTTAAAAAAATCATTTTCTTGCAGCTATTACATGTAGACATTATTAACCAGTAAATGTTTTCATGTACCAAATCCCTAGAACTGAGAAATTAGGCAGCTGAAATATTTCTATTAAATGTAATTTAATTGTAAAAGTCAATGTGGCCTTGTAGGGATGAAGGATTTCTTTCTGAAAATTGCCCAGGTAGAAGATTGGCATTTGCTGATCCCAAAGTGTCATTTCCTGAGAGCATCCCTTAATTGAAGCTAGATCACAGAGGGAGGCAATATCCGATCATTCAGAAATGTTACTTCATATTCAGGATACAACTAGCATATTAGACAGCATTCCAGAGTAAAATATATTAAACTCCAAGTGATAAAGCAGGAATGGGATAAAAACAGACAGCTGTAATTTTGCTTTTATTGTGTGTCTTCCACAGGCAGAATATTGCTGTCACTCAAAAATAGCAGGAAAAAAAAGGAAAAAAACCCAGAAAGCTGCACATATTCCTCATTATATTTAGCCATCTAATTGGGAAATGTCTGTTAGTGTCTGTTAACCTTGAAAAAGATGGTTTTCCTTGCAGAGTGAGGCAGGCCAGGTCAGCAGCACCAGCTGAGGGGGCAGGACCTGGCTGTGGGTGCTCTGTGCTCTGGCTGAGCAGGGGATGTGGCTCTTTGCTCAGTTACTCCTTGCACACCATGGGAACCTCTCCCAAGGTGACCCTGTCCCACTCCAGCCTCCCGTGGCCACCTGCCCTCCCCTCCCAGGCTATTTCCAGCCCTGTGCTCCCAGTAACCTGGAATGACCTGGACTTGGAGATAATTTTAGCTCCACTCCGGAGCCAGTTCTGGATTCACTAACAGCCCCTGCAGCTCTGCCTTAGAAAGGCATTGGGAAAGTATTTCTGCTTGCTTATGGCACAAACACTTCAGGCCAAATCCTGCTCAGCTTTACATTGTGTGAGTCCAGTGACCTTTTGTTGGATTTATATCATGGCAGGGTGTTTTTGGCCGTTCAGTCCGGCTTTGGAGGTGTCTGTCAAATGCCAGAAACTTCCATTTAGCATCCATGGAGCCATTGGCATCCATGGAAATAGGCCTGGTGTCTGTACTTTCAGGTTTCCTGGGAACCTGGCCTTATTAATTCATGTCTTTAGCAGGAAGCAATGGAAAGTGCTTTTTAAAGCAAAAATATAGTTGTTATATTGAAGGGCTATCATAATTTCGAATCTTTTAGTCTGGCACTAATAACTGTAACTTACTGCATTCATTTTTGGAGGGAGGCTTAAAATAACTTTTTAAAATGTATTAATATTGTACTTGTTGAAATATAAAATGGACCCAGAGATTTTAATTTAATATTAGCCCCCAACAACAAAAGCAATCTGAATTTGTGGATGGGAATTCACACTGGAAGAAGTTTTCTTTACATTTTTACATGATTGGAGTAGCACTCTGTGCTTCAAATGAATGTGGTAATTTTAGTGGTTGATTGCATAGCAAAGTAAACCTGAATAGCTGGGCTTTATTATGCAAGAATTCCAGCATGTCAAAAAGAAAATTAAATTACCTCCATACCTTGCAACCCTGCCAAAATTGTCCTCACAGATAATGCCAGTGAGGCAGGACCCCAGCCCAGAGGGTCTCTGGTTCACTGCAGCAAAGACCTGACCCTGCCTCTGCCCTTCCCAGAGGACCATGGAATCACAGAATCCTGGAATGGTTGGGGTTGGAAGGGACCTTGAAGCCCGTCCCATTCCACCCCTGCCATGGGCAGCTCTCCCTGGAGCCTTCCCTTCTCCAGGTGAACATTCCCAGCTCTCCCAGCCTGGCTCCAGGGCAGAGGGGCTCCAGCCTTTGCAGCATCTCCGTGGCCTCCTCTGGACTTGCTCCAGCAGCTCCAAATCCTTCTGCTGTTGTTCCCCAGGGCTGGGGGCATCTCTGCAGGTGGGGTCTCACCTGGACAGGGCAGAGGGGCAGAATCCCCTCCATCAACCTGCTGGGAGAAATCCCTGTGCCAGGGAGAGGTTCCAGGGTGGCACCAGGGTTTGGAGAGCAATTGGTGGCTTGGAAGGACCGGCCACTGTGCAGGAAGGACTGGTCACTGTCCAGGAGTCACTGCCAAGCTCAGCAGTGTGAGCTTCTGCCTTTGCTGGCGTCTCCCAGGTTCTCCCTTTATTGTTGCTCCTCCACAGCACTAACACGGTGTCATTGCTTTCTTTTTTGTCAGCTGACAAATGTTTTTTATTTTCATAGCTTGTCCCACTGGGTTTTGGGGCCCTGATTGCTTTCATTCATGCAACTGCCACAACGGAGCACTGTGCAGCCCCTACGATGGAGAATGTAGATGTACCCATGGTTGGACGGGGCTCTACTGCACTCAGCGTAAGCCTTTCAGAGACAGGGAATCTGTCAAAGTGTGTGCTGCTACCTCGTGTCTCTTCCAAGTATTGCAGTTTTCCCTGGAAAACCACATGCTCCTTACTCCTGATAACCTCACATCACCCCTAAGAAAATAGTCCTGAAGCTTTCCAAGTTTTTTTATGCCTTTGGCACTCGGTAAAGGAGGAGAAAATCATTTAGATTATTGATTCATTGTTAGAATTTGCACAGTCAGTGTCGCTGCTTTTTAATGGCCCAGTATTTGTGGTCTGGTTTAGGAAAATGTTAGAGATTTCTCACCCTAGTGCCAAATTACCGGTATGAAAGAGGAGATCCAATTCTGGTGAGCCTTTTAAGAAGGTTCTTTCACTTGCAAGTAATTGATTGATCCCTGGTCTTCCAGAGCGTTTCTGTTTAGCATCTTCTTTCACTTCTTGAAAATGTAGTTTGTATAGATAGGTCAAGTTTTCATTCTTCTGAAAAACTTAAGAGGCAATTTTGTAAAGATGAGAAACATTACTTCAAGAAAATTGGCTGTCACAGTATCTCTGCATTTAGACCATCAAATAAATGTCATTAAATATACAGAGGCTGAAAATCCATAGATTTATAAGCTCACGTACTTTGTGCTGATAACACATCTGAGTTTGGTTGCAGCTTATTTCTTACTCTTTCCTTGTTCTGGTTGCTGAAAGGTTGCCCAGCTGCTTTTTATGGGAAGAACTGTGCCAATGTGTGCCAGTGCCAGAACGGAGCCGACTGCGACCACATCACCGGGCAGTGCACGTGCAGGACGGGCTTTACAGGCAAACAGTGCGAGCAGAGTGAGTACCAGGGACCTCAGCCCTCTCTTCCTCCAGAGAGGGGCTGTGTTTCAGGACTCTGGCACAAACAGGCTCTCAAACGGGGTGGTGATGTCAGCAGGACAATGACCCCAGGCACCTTAGATAACCCATAGGAGACAGCACCTCTGGAAAACTGGGCAGTCCCATAAAGAAATCCAGTGAATCCCTGCAAATTGGGCCTTTCATTCCCAGGCTAAAGTTAGGTGAGAGAAAGCAAAGCACTGCACTCAGTGCTGACTGGATGGGACCTTCTCAAACCACTTGTACCTGATGAATACACACCCAGCCCTACAGCTGCCTCAGGCCTTGTGATGCTGCTGAGAGCAGCAGCCCCAGGTTTCCCAGGGCGTGAGGACAGAAGGGTTAAAGGGAATAAGTCCTTTCTGCTCTCTGCCTCCCAAAGAATATTGGGGATATGGGGGATATTGGGGGTATTGGGGATATGGAGGATATTGGGGATATTGGGGGTGTTGGGGAAATTGGGGATATTGGGGATATTGGAGATATTGGGGATATTGGGGATATTGGGGATACTGGGGATACTGGGGATATTGGGGATATTGGGGATATTGGGGATATTGGGGATATTGGGGATATGGAGGATACTGGGGATATTGGGGATATTGGGGATATTGGGGATATTGGGGATATTGGGGATATGGGGCTTTCCCACAGAAATTATGATGTAGACATGGACCAAATCAAAATTCATCTTTATAATGAAAGCAGATCAACAAGAAGGGAAACAAGGTTGTTTGCCATTTTGGGAAGGGTCTGTGTTTAGCTTGAGCAGTGAGTGCTTCCCACTGAACCTCAATTCCCTTGCAAGGCATCTGGAATGTCTTTCTGGAATTGTTGTCCATGTGCCACTGGAATATTTAGCAGGCTGTGCCAAATGGCTTCTTTAAAGAACATGGAATGAGAGTCCTGGAAACTGGATGTGCTGTAACTGGATAATTACTTGTTTGTCCAGTGCAGTAATTAACAAGGGAATTCTCTGGGATTCTAAACACAGGTGAAATCCACCTCATCTTCCCAAGACATTAATTCCACAGGGTTCCCTCACTTTTTCTGGCAGTAGGGTAATTCAGTAACAGTTCTGTGAGATTTGCAAGGGAAGATTTTTAACTGTAGCTTGCTACGTGGATCTCTGTGGAAGTATTTGTGCATGTCACTTCATTCATAAATACGTTTTTGCACACACTTGCATTCAGCAAAGTGAATACCTCAGGGCCAAACTTGTGAGCTCGTGGGGGATTGCACATGGCACCACTGTAACTCTGTAATTGGCCAACTTTCTGGAGTTTGGGGATACCCTTCACTGCAGCCACAATCAAAACAGGAAACGAAAGAATCCCACAAAGAACTGCACAATAGCAGATTTTATACAAGGAGCTGCTTTATGATTTGACCCCTGTATAAAGCCTGAGGCTTTCTTTTCTATCCAAACTACAAATGTATTTATTTACTTGTTTTTCTACTGTTTAATCTAAAAGAATCTCTTCATTAAGGCTCCTTCCTTTTCCAAATCCTGCTGAATGGGCAGTCACACTGCATTGCAGATGAAATGCTTAATTGCAGGCATCATTTCTGTGGTGCAGTCCCAAAATTTAGGCCTTATTCATTTTAAGTAGGCTGCAGGCTAATAAAAGAATGGGCATTAATTATAATGATTTTATTGTTTTCTTTGTTTGAGCACCAACAGATTAAAGATACAATTTTAATACACACCGCAAATCAATGAACAGATACTAGCTATGGTTCTCTACTTAATATTAAATTTTGGCTACCAGAAGCTACTTTGAGACTGACATTGGGGAGGTGTTGTCATGCAATGAAAAACATTTGCAGTGACACACGAGGAGTCACATCTTGAACAATATTTTCCACAGGATCATAGCAAGGGTGCATGTTTTCAGTCATGCAGCTTCTCCGTGGAAATAAGTGGGATGTGACAGACATTGTTTCTTTCAATTTATTCTTGAATAGTGCTTCCAAAAGTACAGTAAGCTGCCTACAGATTTATTGTAATAGCCCATCATGGTAATTGTATGAATAAATTTCTCAGCTGGACATTCAATCATTTTGTCTTTGATAGAAATACAAAGACAGGATAGAAATTCCTTCTGTGTTAGGAATCCTGACACTGAAGCAGAGCAAATCAAACCATTCAGATGCTCAGTTCTGAAATTCCACCTGCAATGTTCTATTCACCTCCTGGCCCTGGTAGGGATGAGTAGGAAAGCATGTGGAGTTTGTTTGGTAAAGGCTGTTGGGTTCATATAAAGGTTCATTAAAACTTTTCTTTGCAACTTCCCCCATGAAAAAACCCAGGTAGGTTGGTGAAGAACGCTGAGCTCTGTTGTCTACAGCTTCTGAGCTCAAGCTCTGTTAAATTCTGAACATTTGTAATATACATCAAGTCTTCTAAAGCCTTTGTACCTATCATTGATTTCCTTCTATCAATTTTCCAGAAAGTTACAGCTTAATAAGTAACAAACTGCACATAAAGTACATTTAGCTTCTGCTTTAGGCTAATAATAATTTCACATTAGGGTGTTATCCTAGAGATCCCAAAACCAGAGAGACTTCTCTACCGAATTTCCCATGGCAAGTGTTGTGCCCATTCCCAAAACCAGTAGAACTCTTTCCAATGTCTTTCTTTGGCTCCCCAGAGTGCTCTCCAGGAACTTTTGGTTATGGTTGCAAACAATTGTGTGAGTGCATGAACAATGCAACGTGTGACCACGTCACAGGCACTTGCTACTGCAGTCCAGGCTTCAAAGGAATCCGATGTGATCAAGGTACAGTGGAATTGTCTCTATAAAATCCCTCTCTCCCTCTCTCTCTCCCCCTCTCCAATGATGTACTTGCCTTAAAAAACCCCCCAGTGTTTCAAAAATGAAATGCACGATTCAATTTACAGTGTGTTATGAATTACTTTTAACAGCGGCTCTTATGATGGAAGAATTAAACCCCTATACTAAAATTAGCCCTGCTCTTGGATCAGAGAGGCACTCAGTGGGAGCAATCATTGGAATTATTATTCTCCTTCTAATTATTATGGTCTTGCTGGCACTCTTTGTGTGGTATCGACGGAAACAGAAGGAGAAGGGCCATGACATGCCAAGTGTATCTTACACTCCAGCCATGAGGATGACTAATACAGATTACTCACTTTCTGGTAAGGGTCTTTTTATGTTAATCAAATCCAGACTCATATTCCTGTCTGTTGGGGAAATACGAGTTTGTGTGATGTGTAACGTGTGTTGTGGAGCCTCAAAAATAATGACACTTCCATTCTTCCTCAGAACAAAAGTATTGTGGAGATGGCTGAGTTTCTGATTCCTAAATAGCTGAGGGATCACATCCCTCATCTGCACTGAACCTGGGGTCTCTTTTGGTCCTTGGGCTGGGAGTTTAGTTCTGGCCCTTGTGGCATTGCTGCCCTGTGTCAGGTCAGTTTGTAAAAGCCCTGAATACCAGGTCCCCACAAACTCAAACAGCACCAGGTCAGGGGGGTTTCACGGGCTGCTCTAGAAAGAAATTGGATAATGGTTCTTTCCTGTTCATCTCAGTCAGTGATGGGGATGCAGAGATGGCCATTTCTTTCCTCTCACTTTCTTTGTGCAGTGCTTCTAGCAGTAGAAATTGTATCACTCAGGAAGCTGCAGCAGAGTGAGGTCAGGCATCTCTTTCTGGAGGTCACAAGGACAGTTTTCTTCCTCCTCCCCCTTGGAAAACTCTGCCATCTGAGCTTGCAGAGGAAGATTAAGAAGATGGAAACACACTGCTCCATCTTCAGCTCATTAAAAATTGCCTGCAGGTACCAGCATTGTTTAAAGTGTTGGGAATTTGCTCTTTTTAGAAGGGCATTTACAAATTCTAGACAAGAGGTTCTGAAATCTCCCTGCCAAATCCTGGCTGTCCTCCAGCACATTCCCCTACTGAGACTTTCAGTAACTGCCCCAACTTTGGCCTTACCAATGCTGCTTCTCTTCCATGGAGCAGAGAGGCAGGAAAAGGTGCTGATGTGCACCTTGCTCAGCAGAAAGTGGAGAGGTGGAGAATGAGACAAACTCACAGAAAAGGAAAAAGGGCAGAATACCACGTGGATTAAGGGCAGAATACCACGTAGATGTACTTGTCCAAGGCTATAATCCCATGTAAACCCAGGTACTTTGGCAGGAATTCCACCTGGATGGCTGCAGCATCCAGCCCTCTGTGGCTTGTAACATTATGGCTCTCCTGAACCACCAGTGTTTATTTTGTCTGTTAACTCTTATTTGGGTAATGGTGGTGTTACTTCTGAGTAGAGTTACATACACAGATCCCTAGCTCCTGGAGGCAGCAATTTCTTCCAGCATATTTATTTCTGGAGGATGTTTTTGGTCTTTACATCCTCAGCTCTTGTGAGGCTGATAATCCGTGCATATGTGTGAGAGAGATTATGAGGAAGGGGAACCCCCTGGGCAGCCCTTGGACTCTCTTGCATTTGTGGATGAAGGATGTGGCAGCAAAACACAGACTTTGCCCAGCAGCCAGAGCAGAAGAAAACCACCCGTGCTGGGAGGGCTTATCCACAGCACATGGATCTAAGAGCAAACCTTCCCAAATAAGCCTGAAATCAAAATGGTGCTCCCCAGCATGAAAGCAGGGCACTACATCCAAAAAAGATTTTAAAGTGCACATTGTTTAGTTCAAGGAGATGAGGCCAGAAGGGAAAACTGTGTGGTAGTGCTGGAGAGCAGCAGAGGTTTCTTAGTGGGACTTTCACAAAGACTTGGCTATGGGCTGAAGTGATGTTTGAGGTCTTATCAAGGTCTTAGCAAACTTTCTGGTATGGGTGAATCCTCTGCTGAGAGCCAAGAGCTAAGCAAAGCTTGCCACAAATAAAGCATCGTGGATCCTGAAGCCTAGACAAGACACTTCCAGAAATGATCTGCAGATGATGGGTGGTGGGAGGTGGCAGAGTGAACCCTCCTGTTTGGAGCCTTCAGCCGTCTCACTGACACTGTGTGGGCAGAGAAGACCCACACCAAGAGAAGGAAGCAGTTCCATTTAGCAGCTGAGAAGTCTGGGTTTGTATTTACTGCAGAGTGCTCACTTTTTCTCTTTTTTTTGTGGCTGGGCTGGTGCCCAGTTTCCACCATACCACCCTGCAGGATGGGGACTGATGCTCCCTGTGGCACCCCACAGCCCAGGCTCAGGGCAGGAGCTCAGTCTAATTCCCTTTCCTTTAAGCATTGCAGTCTTTCCTTACTGTTCAGACCAGAATAAAATTCTCACCTTTGGGAAGAGAGAGATTTTTTGTGGGTTAGGGGTTTTTTAAACAGGGATAGCATTAGATTTGAATTTGATGTATTTCCAGCCAGCAGTTACAAGAGCTTCATGAATAAATGTGTAGAAAATGGACTGTGCTATCAAGGTAAATCAGCCTGGGTGGCTACTTAAGTATCGACCAAAGGGACCTGTGCAGAAGGAGTAATTCTGAGTTCAGGGGGCTGCGTGCAAGGAGGGGGAAGAAAATGATTTGGAGGATCTGTACAAGCTCAGGGTCATTAATTCAACACTGTGCTAAGTAGCAGAGCACTCTGGTAGAGTTTTAGTTCAGCTCATTTTGGGTGCAGACAACAAGCTGCAGCCAGCTGAGCTGGGTGAGGACTCGCACTGTCTCAGGTGGCTCCTGGTGACATCGGTGTCACCTCAAATCCCACAGCAGAGCCAGAGGGTCCTGGCTCTTCTTTCCAGCTGCTCCTTGCCCACAGCCAGTGGATAAGGGAAGGGGGAAGGCAGAGCTGACTCCAAGAACACTCTCAGAGCAGAGAGGCACAGATCCAGGTGTCTAACTGGGACCGTGGGCTGTGGGAGGGAGGACGGGCCCTCGAGCCGAGCCCCTGAGCAGGCTCCAGGCTGTGTGGGAGCAGCTGTACTGGTGGGGGGCACACAGTGACATGAGGGGGGGCTCCAGCCTCAGTTCCCACGGGCAGACCCCAAGAGAGATGTGTTTCCTGTCGGTTTGGTTGTAAATGTCAGCGAGTTGTAGCTGGGGGAGATGGCAGAGCCCCGGCAGCCTGGCTGACAGCTGTTCAATGCAAAGACTTCAGCTCTGGAATCACATCCTGATCTAAAATAATTTGTTAGCAGCAACTCTGGAAAACAGCTGGGGCTCAAAGGCTCTGCACTTACCACAAAATCCAGCTGACCTCGACAATGCCTTTGCGTGTTTCAGCAGAAGGGAAGGGCTGGCTCAGAGCTGCACATGCAGGAGCAGCTCCCCCAGCCCTGAGCCACAGCCAGACCCCCCTGCAGGTAACCCCGCTGCTCAGAAACCGCGGGCTCTGCCGTAAATGAAGCTCGGCCTAGATCTCCACAAGATGTCAGCAAAGCAAAGGGCATGTTCAGAGTGAGGTGAAGGCAGAGGGCGAGGACAGGAGGGTGATGGTGGCTGGGGACCCCAGTGCCAGCCAGGTCCCTGTCCTTCCTCAGCCGTCACCGCCAGCCTTCAGTAAAGGCGGTGATGGGCTCAAGCAGGCACCCCAGCACTCCATCACCCTTTGCCATGGAGGTGCTCCCCACAACCAACCTCTGTGCCTGCAGTTGGAGCCCATGCTTTATTCAAGCCCCTTCCTTTGCTCCTTACAGGGCCTCATTGTTTAAATGATGCTGCTCCAGTTGAAATTTTCCATCCCTTCTCCTGATGGCACTTTGAAATATGTATCTATTTGTTATGCAGCTGGAACCAGATTGGGATTGATGTTTCCATTAGAACTGCCAGTATAAATATGATGCCTTTCTTGGTAAATTATTCTGTTCGGTAAATGTGTTTGTTTGTAACTTAAATTGAGGAAATAGATAAAATGTCTCTCAGCATACAATGTAACTGCCCAGGTTTGCCTTTCAGCTGTGGTTTTTAAAAAGCCTTTGCACACAATGTAAAACGTTTTGGACTCCTTGGTACAGTTATAGCACCTTGATATCTAACATTACTCCTGGTTTTGTGACAAAAAGGTTTCATTTGTTTCAACTGCAAGACTGCTCAGGGGCTCTTCCGTAGGCTAAACTAAGGAGGCAGCTGTGTTGCAGCCCATCCATTTCGCCAGTTTTGCCTCCCTCCCCTCACCTGCAAAGCAGCTGGACTGTCAGGAATAACTTCATTAACATCTTCAAGAAGATAACACTGTATTATTTAAATATTTTTGCTTTTTTTCTCTCATATTTAATGCTAATAGTCAAGAGCTTCACACCATGATGCAGGATAGATTGCATCTACAAATGTTTTAGAACACCCAGTACTCCAGCAAAGATTTCTAAACAAGATTGTCTCTACCTTGTTTTCAGTTTCTTAAGAACTGTTGTGGCTTCCAAAGTATTTTGTGACGACTTGTTTTCTTCCCAGATATATCCCAAGGTAGCAGCAGTGTTCATTGTTTTTCCAATCCAAGCTACCACACTCTCTCATGTGGGGTGACTTCACGCTTCTTCCCCAGTAATCTGGATGGAAACAGCTCCTGGAAGGTAGATATCATCCCACCCCACTGCAGCAATGTTCTTATCACTTCAAGGAAATCAACCAAAGCAATGTCTCTCGGGCCCTGTTGTCTGCCAGCATTATTTCCAACTCCAGGGTAGTGTTCCTGATGTCCCAGGCACTGAAAGGTTGGATTTCCCCTCCCTCTATCTTCCCTGACTCTGGGAATGGGAACTGGGCTCTCATGCCTGTCTGGGTCAGCAAGGCTTGGTGTCTTAGCAACTCTGAGGTGTGTTTGCTTCTCAGAAGAGATAAATATCTCAATAAATATAATTATCCCTTAACACAACACCAGTAAATCAATGAAGCATTAATCAGTAATCTCACTTTGCTGTTTCATTGTTTCCCACACCAGACACACAAACTCCCTGCTGACACAGACAAGCTGAAAGATGCAAGGAGGTACCTGGGGTGCTTTTGAGGACTGTCCTGACTCCTCCAGGGACATTCTGGGAGCTCTGCTGTCACTCCTGCCTCTCCAGCAGAGCTATTCCAACCCTATCACTGGAGCATCAGGTGCACCTGCCTTATCATTTGTTGCAATTGATTCCCTCAGACCATTCATGAACAACACTGTGACTCAATCCAGCTCTTCAGCAGTAAATTTAGATGTGGCAAATGGTAAAACAGCTCTTCCTTTGGAGCATTAAATAAGCCCAGGTGGGGCAAGGCACAGGGAGCAGGGGAAAAAGGAAATGCAATTGATTTCATCAAGGTTGTCAGCTTTAAAAATGATGGTATTTCAGGCTGTGTCACCTTAATCCAAATTCACTGGAATGCCATACAAACAAGATTAATGCAAAAAGGACAGTATTGTACAGGACAGGCAAAAATAACTCCAGATGTGCTCCTGTAAGTAATTTCTTGGTTGTTAAAAAGAAAATCTCATTAAAATGTAATAAAAAGGCTGGCTCCAGAGATTTCTCAGAGAAATGTTTAGACAGATGTGTAAATACGCTTTTTGATGTAGATGGTCCCCTTGCATCATGAATTTTTGCTCCCCAAATTGAAAGTGCAAACGTTCATAATGTCAAATTTAGGATGAGTGTCCATCTGGACCACTACTAATCCTTTTGCAGAAATTTAAATGAATTGAGAAAAGGTCAAAGCCAGCACCTATCCTGGATTCCCAGCCTGCAGTGCCATCGTCTCACAGAACCACCTCAAAAATGAAGTGGAACTAAAGGTTTAATCCCCACGTGGTGCTTTGGGGCTCGCCTGGAAGCTGCTCCCCCTGCTGCAGCTCTGGCCATTGTAGTCAGTCAGGTTGTCCTGATAATCACTGAAAGACCTGGAATGGAACTGGTATTTTCAGGGGTTTTATCAAAATATATGGCCTGATATTTCCTTTAGATCTCCCAGCATCTCACGTATTAATGAGAATGCTTTGCAGTGCTGAATAGCTGAGGATGGCCAAAAATACACTTTGTCTGTCTGCAGCTCTGCAGCCAAGTAAGACAAAGCAGCTTATAAAGCCCTAATAGCTGCCTTAACGAGTTCATTTCCAAATCGGTTTGCCTGGTGCCATTCTCACTTTCTGCAGAGAAATGTGCACAAGTTGTACTTGGAGGATTCATTTCTTTATAGTGCCAGCTGGGGTCACAAAGGAACCAGCACAGATGCAAAATGGAAAAAAAATGGCAGAGGAATCTCTGTAGTGCTGAGGCAGAGCCCGGGATGTGTCACCCTCCCTGTGCTCCAAGGAGATCAGGCCTGGAGCCATTTCCCTCTCTGGGCAAAGCACAAAGGCAGGACAGCTGGGAGCCCTGCTCCAGTTGGAGGAGGGTTGAGGAGAGTTTCCTCTCCTGTGCTTCCCTGCCTTTCTCCTTTCTTTCTGTGTTTTTGCCTTTTCTCCCCTCTTTTCTTGGTGATCTCTCCACTCTATTATCTTTTTTATTTCTCCTGTCCCTTATCCTGTTCTCTTTTCTCCCCCAGCTCTACACATATAATTCCTATTTCCTTCCTGCTCTCCTCTCCCCTCCCTCTCCCATCTCCAGGATCCCTGGCTGGGGCTCCCAGCACTGTGCACTGACCCTGCTGCAGTTCCCAGGGTGGCACCTCTGGAGGGAAGGAGGTGGGTGAGGCTTCAGCAGGAGCTCAAGGGCCCAGCACTGCACTGGAGACAGTTTGTGACATGGGTCTGTGTGCACGGGATGGGAGCAGGGCCAGGCTTCAGCAGGGACAAGGATCTCACCTCCTCATTCCCCCTCTGCCAGACAGACATTTGGCCACTGCTCAGGCCCTGAAGGTGAACCACTGAAGCTGCTGAGAGACAAGCACCAGTGGAGGCATTCAACCCTCCCCAGGGTGTTTGGGGCTGCCTGGTTGTGCCAGTGGAGCACAGCCTGGAACACGGGCAGGAGGAAAACAAGTGGGAGGATAAGGGGGAGCCTATGAGAAAAGCCTGAGAGAGGCTTGGCTGCTTTTATCTGGCAGAGTGAATGCTGAGGGGGAGCATGATTGCCATCTATAAATACAGCAAGGTAAACACCAGGAGGGAGGAGAGCTGTTTAAGTGAGATGACAGAGCTGGCTCAAGAACAAATGAGGATGAACTGGCCATGAATGCATCGAAGCTGGAAATTAGATTTCTACCATCAGATCAGTGAGATCTTGGAAGAGGTTCCCAGGAAGACTAATGGGACAAAGAAATCTGATTACTGTTAAAATGGAGCTTGATCAGCTCTCTGGGGGATTATGTGCCCAAGTGTTTGCAATAAAAGGCAGCTGGACACGGGGCCTGGGGGATCCAAACCCTTCCAGTCCTGTCCCCAAGCCTGTGCCAGGTGCCAGCAGGAGCTCGTAGGGCTGAGCTTCATCTCTGTGCAAGGTCCCTGAGAATGGACCTGCAGCTCTGAGGTTCAGGAGGAGGCTGCAGCATCTTAGTGCAGGCTTTGAACTCCCAGCACTTTGCCACAAGTAACTGCACTTCCCACGGGAGAGAGCTGGGCAAGTCAGCTCGGGGGAAATGCTGGAACCTTTGGAGTCAAGAGAATTTTACTGTGAGTCTGAGTGAAGCCAAACCTTGACCTTTGCTACGAGCTCCTACAAGAAGGTTTGGCCTTTTTTCTCATGACATGTGCAGCACCAGCTAGTAATGATGCTGCAAGTTACCGAGGAGTATCAGACATGAACTCAGGTGAACTTTTGCCACAGAATTACTGCACCAAAAATTTCCAAAGCAGATAAGTAGAGATTACTACCTCCATACCTGTGTCTTCACATCAGAGCTCTCATTGCTGAGCCACAGACCAGATTTCAGATGCTGTTTTGCTCAGAGGGTGTTTGGCAGGACCACCCACAGAACCACTCTCGGGGCTTCAATGCCAGCTTTGTGTCTGAGTTTTTGAATTGTGCATGAAGTAAAAAACATCTCACTTTTACCAAGTGCTGCAAACTTTGTGAAGAATCCTCTGTGTAAAGAATGAGGCTGCTGCACTGGTCACAACAAACAGAGGATTCTCACCTTGAGCTTTTGCAAAGCTCATAATTCCACCCTCATTCCCTTCCAGCATCGCAGCAAAAGTCCAGGTGTTGGTTTCTACAGACATCATAAAAATCAATTGCTATTAGATGTGCTGAATTTTTAAAGGCAGCAGTTTCACATCTATTAAAGGAAGTTCTAAATTCTACCAAAGACTTCACATAAAATTAGAAACTGCAAAACAGAGGTCACTGGAAATGGTCTGACTGGATGTCACCCAGCTAATAAAAAGGAATGAAGTACAGAAAGGAGCATTTAAGTACCTCTGTCTAAAACTTGCCCCAGAAAAAAGAGCACTGAAAATACAGAATGGCTGCAGAACGTTCAGGATGGACATCTAAAACTGAGCAGCACAAGCTTGGACCAGGGAGATCTGAAGTCAGTAGTTAGGGAAATAAATGTCAAATTATTGATTGCTCTCCTGGAAGATAAAGGTATGATGGAATTCCTGCCAGAACTTCTTTGCCTAATCACCATGGACTTAAAAACCTGGGCATTGACAAATGGCTGGTGGTGATCAAGTGGCCACTGTCATCTATCCAGCTATTTCAGACAGGCAGATAATGGCTTTGCTTTACTCAGGCTGGGATCTCGTTGATCTTAAAGGAAAAGTTGCCAGATAAGAGGCAGTTTTAACCAAATTGCTGAAGTTACCAGGCTGGAATTTTAATGGATAAATTTACTATGAAGAATTTCTTCCTCCAGAAAAGCAATTTTGCTTCACAGTAAAAATGGAAGTATTTTCTATCTTAAAAAAAAAAATTATAGTGTGTTCATAAATGATAGCACAAAGAGACAGCTATAATCACATTTAGAAAAACTGCATTCAGAAAAACTTAGAAATGTCCCCAAATCATTTCATTAAAAAAAATCAATTCTAGCCCGTAGCTCTTCATGCCAAATTTTAGGTTTGTGAGCTGATTTATAAATCCTGCAAACACACGGCTTTTAATAGAAACCCCAAGACTTTAATAAATGTGCTCTGAGTGGTGCAGCTGGGTTGAAAAATCAGCATTTGTGTTCTGGCTGCAAACTTTGAAGAGAAGAACGAAGCTGTGGGCTCTGCTGAGGAGAACTGATGGTGCCAAGGGTAGAATTCTCTCCAGTGACCACATTCCAAATGGATCTGCTCTTCATCCCCCTGCCATGGACTGTCCAACTGCCACATCCACCCACCTATCCATCCATCATCCATCCATCCATCCCTCCATCCATCCATCCATCCATCCATCCATCCATCCATCCATCCATCCATCCATCCATCCATCCATCCCTCC
>WAAE01013231.1:23689-99804 GCA_013400495.1 Nicator chloris
TCCATCCATCCATCCATCCATCCATCCATCCATCCATCCATCCCTCCATCCATCCATCCATCCACCCGTCCCTGCCTCTGCTCTCTCTGTTTCCATTCCCACTTTGGGGAAGCACAGGGAGCTGCTGGATGATCAAGAATTTACTCCTGGGCTCTCCAGGCTTCCTGCAGAGCCTCCTCAGTGCCCGGGCACAGCGGGAGCACTGCGGGCACAGGGACAACCCAGGGTGCTGTCCCCAAGGTGGGGTGGCAGGAGCACTGAGGGCTGTTGGAGAGGGCTGTGGAGGGGTGACAGTGCCTTTGCAAAGTGGCCATAGGTGCCGGGCCCCAGCTGGGATTTAATATCCCAGTAGGCTTCAGTACATCTCTGAGGGGTTTTGTGCCAGGTCTAAAAACATATTAAGACAGCTAAGCAAAAAGGAATGATAGATCAGGAAAAATGAAATGTTGTGGTAATTTTGAATACTCTCAATTTTAACCTTTTGTTAAGCATTTTCTTGTAAATACAGTAAAATAGCAGAGCTGAATGCTTCCAAACACAGCAGGAGCCTTCCCAGTCTGGAAGCAGACACAGGAGGGCAGTGATGGCTTCATAACTTTTCAGAAACAAGGTTGGGATTTGCTCTTGAATTGACACTTCTCAGGACCAGCTGTATTCCAGCAGGTGTGGCTTTCAAGGGAATAATGTGAGGGAGACCACTCAGCAGTTTTAGCACCTACAGCGATTCCCAGACCCCCCTGCAGGGCTCAGCTGGTGACCACTCACCTGTGGAGCCCCTCCTGCTCTGTCCCAGCCCAGCGGGGCCGTGCACCCCAAAGCAGAGGCCCCTCTGCTCTCACTGCACGCTCGGGGAGGGGCTGTCCCAGCAGCAGCACCTGCAGGGCAGCCCTGGACCCTGCTCTTGGCTGGCAGATCCACAGGGCCCTCTGTGCTCCACCATTGCCAAAGTGATTTTCCTTGAATTGAGAGAACTCGTGTGCCCCTGCACCTCCTGTCAGTGCCCCCACAGCTGTCTCAGCAGACCCTGTAGCTCCAGGCAGCCCTCTGTGCATGCTGCTCTCAGGGGTTTGACCCATCCATCTCCATGGGTTACTCTGGAGTGTCACCCCACGGGCACAGGCACCCGAGCGCGGGTCCGAAGGCAATCCTGTGTGTTCCAGCATGTTTGTGTTCATGGCTTGGTGCAGTGACTTTCCTTTGTGATTTTCCCTAATGCTAGTGAACAGCTGTCCAACTCACACAGATAAAGGGCTGAGATGGTGAGGCCAAGGCAGGAGTCACCTCTCATTTTTATTCCTGACACCCTTGGGCTGTAGTCTTGGGTGGGAACTGTCTGTCTCTTCCAACATTAACCCATTATCATACTTTTTGAACAGCTCAGTAACAAAATCCTTGACAGAGAAACTGCAGACTGGAGACCCTACAGCTATCTGAATGAACTAGGTCAGTAATTTTTAAACACTTTAATCACTTTAGTCGACTTTAGAGCAATTCCAAATCCAAATCAGCCTTTCATAAAGGCGTTAACAATAATGAGGGATATTGGTGTTGTCTTTATTTCACCATCAGAATTGCCAGTAGTGAAAGATGAAGAATTAAAAATTGTTTCCTTTACCACAAACCACAGAGTGGGAAAGCAAAGTCAATATTCATTTTAGTCTCCCTTCCAAGGTTGCTCTGTTGAATCACTATCCTCTACTCAATAAATGTTTTTTTAAGGACTAACTCAGGACATTAAAAATTCAAATTTGGCTTTTTTTTTTTTTTTTTCTCTTTCATGCTTAATAAAGCTTAGCACTAAATAGTGGCATCTTGATGAAAGTGTGGAGCCTCTGTGGGAGCTGGGGTGTGCAATGCTCCATTATCTCCCAGTAAATCATTCCGTGGCAATTCTGAACCACCAGCCACTGCAACCAAGCCAAGAGTGAAGTTTAATTGCCTGTTCTGAGTTTATTCCTCCTGGCTTCCTGGCTTGAGTGTTCACAGGGTTTTTAGCAGCTCTTGGCTCAAATCCTGCCCAGATTTAGTGCTTTGGATGCCATTTGTTTTCCTGTTTGAGCACTCTGAGTTTGGCTCATCAGTGGCCGAGAGCATTTGCCCTTTCCTTTGCTGGGATTGGTAACATCTCACTGAAAACATGCAGGAGGAGGGAAAGTGCAGCACTAAGGGGTATTATGGGATTTTTAAGGCCAACTGTCTCACAGCTCACATGGCAAAGGAATGAACTGAGGGCAGCACCAGGTGTCACATCCTGCCACTGCCCCTGGGCCCACACCGTGCCTCGCTCCAAAAACTCTTCCCTGCATCAGGAAAATCACAAACCTGTCAAGCTTCAGTGCAAAATCTTTTCATCCTTAACACCATCAATGTTTTCTGTGTAATGAGCTGCAGAACCACTTGTGCTTCTCTGTATGTGACATGGAGGGGCTGTGTGTGAGGGTTTCCAAATGCTTCTGAAACCACATTAATTTTCCTTTTACCATTTTGCTGCTTTTTTTGCACATTATTTGCTTTATTTGTGTTTAACTCGTGCTGTCCTGAGCTCCCCATGTGCCACCTCTGTTCTGCATTCATGCATTTTATTTAACCAGCAGAAATGATGCTAAATGCCTCTGCAGCAAGAATGATCTAGAAGTGATAAATACTTTAGCTAAGGGACCTCCAGCAAAACACTCAGGTTTTTTCCCATTGCATTTTGCATCCAAGATAACTTTTTCTTTCTTTTTTCAAACTAATTGATGAAAATTAGATTTTTTTTTTCTTTCTTTTCAGTACCAGAATTAATGCCTGCTCCTGCTAACTTTCATAATGTTGAATCCTTGCTCAGATCAAGGCCATTTTTACATGAAAATAAAAAGTTTTCATTTCTTGGTATTACTGTTGTGCAATAAAAGCTGCAGGTTCCTCTCATGAAAATTTCAGAAGACAGTTAAAATCTTCAACTTTAAATTATAAACATAAAATAAAAGTCTAATAAGTTCACATGGGGAATCCTGACTTTCAAACTTCATCAAGCACGGAAGTCCCACGGTTAAAAACACGTTCCACCTTCTGATCCCATGATCAGCCTTAGTTTCATAACACAGATGCTCCAACTCAGGAGTTGGAAGAGCAGCCAAGCCTTGGGCAGGGCTGGGTTCAGTTAAAAAGTTAAAAATAGCAGTGGACAACTGCCCAAGTCCTCTGCTGTGACCCCATGAATTGTCACAGAGAGCAGACGTGGGAGTGAGCCAAGAAGAGAGAGGGAAATGGGAGAGAAATGGGAATTTGGCATGGATGGAAACTCTCCACTGGTTCCAGTGACTCCTCCAGTGATCCCAAAGGATGGGACCCGGCAGATGAGGAGCACCAGGCTCCTCAGAAATGTCTCCAGCCCTGTTAGAAACTGCAGGTGTCCTAAACAGGAATTATAGCTGGGGAAAGGAAATTGTAAGAATATCCACACCAAAATTAACTTGAACACTCATCTCCTAAAACCTGCAGTGATAAGGATTTTCTTAATTGCAGAGGATCTCACCAGACTGCAGGTGTTTTACCTGTTTTACAGGACTTTGTTTGCAGGTTCATGTTCTTTCCAAGTGGGAAATGCAAGGACAAAGCCTGTACTTCTACTGTTGCACATTTGTTTGTGAGCTTCAAATTCCAGGATTTCAGAGAGCTGATTGTGTTCAGTGGAGCCTGGGGAGGAGCACAAGTAATTCCCATGGACGTGGCCTCGAGACATCAGAGTTTGGGGACTCTGTGGGGCCAAGAAGAGGCAGCTTTGTCACCTTCCTGTGTCACTGCCTGCCCAAGGCAGCCTGGTCCTTGTTTCAGGGAATGGCCTGTCCTTGCATTTTCTCTGTCTCGTGTTGCAGAACTGGAACTGTTTGCCTGTGAGTAATCCCTCTTGCTCTAGTCCAGTCTGCACTGAGCAGTGGCAGAGCTCTCATCCCAAGCAGGTCAAAACTCCCAAACCACTGACCTGAGCTCAGGCAAGTTCTTGTCTCGTTATCTGGAGCACTGGCACAGCGGCTGCAGGCAGGGCTGGGTTTGTCTGTGAGGTTTTTTAACAGCAGTCCTGGATGCAGACACTGAAGTGGGATTTGCAGCACATCATGAGTGACTCAAAGCTGCATTTATTCCAGAGGACCAAAGGCTATAAGTTTGATTCACAGGTGATTTCATTTTTTTCTCAAAGACAAAAGGTGTGGAAAACTATTTCCAGCTGAGACTCTAATTTCACCCCAGCAGATAATTTAGCTTCAAACTCAAACCTGGACTTTAGTAAAGTGCCAGATCCCTGGCGTGTTTAGGACGTTTCCACATTAACTGCTTTTGCAGTTTAAAAAATAATGTATCCATTATTCCGTTCACCTCCCAAGGAACTCAGTGAATACAAAAAAAATGGGTCATAAACCCAAGTATTAGAACAGATAAAAGAGAAAACCAAAGGTGGAATTACAGGGAATTTGGGGTTGGGAAGGGCTTTGCGGGGTTGTGTGGCCCTCCCAAGGGCAATGCACCTCCCCATGGCTCAGCCTGGGTGCCCTTTGTTCCCTGCCACTGCCTCTCTCTGGGTACAGCCCCTTCTCCTGGGGACCCCAGCTGGGAGCTCTCCAGCTGCTCCTGCCAGCCTTGCTCCCTGGGGTGAGCCCCAAACGCTGCTTGGACACTGCTGCCCTTGGAGATTTGCTGAGCCCTGGCAGGAGGAGGATGTGTGATCCCCAGGGATGGCCTTGGGGACCCCCAGCCCCTTGGGGAGGCTCCATCCTCCTCACTCCGACTGTGCCCGAGCAGAACACAGCAGGGACAGAGCACAGAGCTCATCCTGCTCTGGGACAGAGCACAGAGCTCATCCTGCTCTGGGACAGAGCTGCCCAAAGCTCCCAGGCTGCCTTGCCCTCTGCAGCAGGGTGGGTCTGGGAATTGGCTCGCGGTGCAAACAAAGCAGAAGGTGCTGGAATGGCCGGGGGGTCACTGGTGGCCAGAGGAGCCCCATCACAGAGAGCCAGCCCCTTTCCTGTGCTCAGGGATGGGCACTGAGAACCAGAGCAAAGGGTTGGTTTGTCTTTGATGTGCCAGTAACACTTTTATTGTCTAATTTAGCCATTTCCCTTATTTAGCAAAAAAAAAAAAAAAAAAAAAAGCTGTCATGACCAAAGGGCTGGTACAGCATTGCCCATGGCCATGACAACTTTTCTGCAGAGACCAGAGGACACACAAGGACAGATTGCTGGGAGACCTCTGGGACACACTCTTTGTGGGGCTCTTCTCCCAGGGTACCTGAGTTACTTGACTGGGAATCCCATAAGCCACAAGGACATTTCTCAGTAACCAAATTTGTATTGATTGTCCCAGTCAATAGGAAATACCAGACTCTATAGCTAAAAAGATTTAAAGGCTTACATTAGATTTTCCTTTTGATTGATATCTTGGGTAATTTGCAGGAGTAAAAATGGAAAAGGTCCCCACCCCCTTCTGTCTCAGCTTCTGTGAGGAACAGCAAGTTCCTCTGGAGCTGCACAAGGCGGAATTGTTTGCTGTCAGCTCTGCTCTGCTCAGGGCACAGTGGTCACTTAGGGACTGTTGTCACATCACTCACTGAACTGTGCGAATTCATGAGCAAAGTGATAGTAGCTAATTTAAGAAGATCGTACACACCTAAGAGCCTAAGGCTGTGAGTTAAATAACACACTCTCCACAAACAAAGCCTAAAATTAGTCACAGAGTGCTGCAATGCAACCTGCAGACTCAGATTGAAAGGGCGTTTTAGGCTTCTTTCACACCATTCCAGTAATGAATGTCTCAGCAGATGGTTTTTATCCTGATCTCCTGACGGATGGCAGTTCTTGGTAACCCTGCTGCAGGGAGCTCTCCCTTCCAGGGAAACTCTTAAGCACTTGCATAATTCCAGGCGTGCACAGACTCCCCACTGGAGCTGAGTGCGTGCTTACAGCTGAGGATGTGCTTAAGAGCCTCCCTAAATGAAGGCCTTGATGTACAATTTAGAGGGAAGAATATATGCTGCTCAGTAGTCAAAGCAATCCAATTTACATAAATATTTATTTGTTTTCCATTATATATCATTTTTATGCAGGTGCTTGTGGGATGGATAGACGTCAGAACACATACATAATGGAAAAAAGCTTCAAAGGTATGGTATCCAGAGCTGCAGAACCCTGCCCAGGTGTGAGGAGGGTGTCCTAGAAGAGGTGAGATAGGACCCGGCAGGGAGGGACAGAGCCGGCACCCCCAGGAGCTGCCTGCCTGGCTCCCAGCACTCCCGGGCCGGGAATTCGGGATGCAAAGCTTCCCAGGGCCACGGGCTCTGCAGCGCAGGGCCGAAGGGAGGGCTCAGCTCAGGGCAGGAGGGCAGCTGGAGCTGGCCAGGGCACACTCAGGTAGGAGCCACCCACGAGGGCTCTGGGGGAGCTGCTGGTGGCACAGCGCTGTTTCCGTGCCCTCGGCCGTGCTGAGCTTAAGGAAAGCTCCCAGGAAAGAAACTGCCCCTGCTCGTGCCCTTTGCTGAGAGGGATTCAGAGCAGAGCTGGAGCAGAGCCCTCCCTGAGGCCCAGGTCCCCTCAGGCTGGCACCAGCAGCTGTGGGCACTGACTGCAGGGCAGGTCTCAAACAGGATCTCAGCTGAGTCATGAGCACAGGGCCAAGGTTTTACATTTCACTTCTCCTCCACGTTTACATTCTAAATATTCCAGTTCCATCTGGACCACGGGAACGCTTGGCACACAGGTTCCCACAGCTCCTGGCAGATTGGGCTGGGGTGTAGCACACTGAGCTTGTTCTCCAGAAGATGGAGCAAGGAATCTTCCTCCTGGGGAGTAGGCAGCTTTCAGGCTGAGGTCCTTGATCTGAATCCAAGGCTGTTATGCCTGGGAATGTCCCCAGTGAGCCGAGGAGGGAAATCCCACACAGCCTGTTCCTGCTGTGCCCGGGGGCTGGTGCTGGCTGAGTCACGGGACAGCGCTGCTGCTGCCACCACGCCTGCCATGGCTGAGGTGTTCCAGAGCCACACCTTTGTCTCAACAAGCAATTCCACATAAAAAGCATTAACCAGCTTATAGCCAGGCCTAGAGATCAATATTCACTTTGTAGCTGTGTTTTCAAAACACAGGGATGCAGTATTTGCTAGAACATCACCTTACCACACAGAATCACCAAAGGAAACCAAGGATCCACAACCAACTCTTTGTTGATAAAGCTAAAGTAAAAATATCGAAAGGGTTATGTATGTATATGACATTTAATTTATGATATACAAAATACTCAATCCACTGGTTTCAGCTACTCCAATGATTCCCTTTTTCCAAAGAAAAATCTTATTATAATATAGTTGCTCTCTTTACATAGAGCTAGCAACTTCATTAGTTTAAACTAAATTACTGTGTTTACAAAGCTTAAAAGCACATGCAGCAGGAACTCCCATCCATAGGCACGGTCACACACAGGGGGGCCAGTGGGGGCAGAGAAAAAAGAATCACAGAGACAGCAAACTGTGAAATGCACTTTCAGCTGCTACATATTTTCTTTAATTTTTAGGATCTGAACCATTTCCTTTACATGTTCATCTCTATAAATTGAAAAACCAGGCTCAGAAGCCACAGCTGGAATTCTTTGTGGCTGCTCAGCTGCCTCAGACAGGCAGGGCTGGCACTGGCAGGGGCAGGGGCTGGGCCTTGGGGACACACCTGGCTTCCCAGGGATGTTTGGGAGCTCACCTGCAGGCACTTAGGAGCTGAGGGCTCTCAGAAGCAGCTGCCCTTGGTTGACTGAAGGTTCCCAAGGCTCCTCTGAAGGTCAATTCCTGGGCTCAGGCAGCCCCAGGGCTCTGTGGCAGCGTGGGCACCCCCCAGTCCCAGGGGAGCCTCCCCCCAGGAGGAGCTGGGAATGTGCCCAATGCTCAGAGTGAGCTCTCCTTGCCCTGCCAGGCCCTGACTCACCACATTCCTCAGAAAATGGAGAGGAAGAAACTCCCAGTCCCAAACAATTGGATTCTGTCAGCAAAAAGGCTTGGCAGGCGGGGGCTTGGTTTTAATCTACTTCCATCCACTGTCAAACCATGTCCTTTCCCAGCAGTGTGGTCTAACTGGGGACAGCCTGTCCTGTGGTTGGAAGTGGTCTCTGGTGCCCCTGGACCAGACAGAGCCTTGCAGGGAGGGGACACAGGGGGCTTGAGGCTGAGGCCAGGCTGTGGTGAACCTGGGCCACCTCCTGCTTCCCCAGCTCTCTGAAGAGACAGACCAGAGCTGGGGGCTGTCAGCAGAGCAGGGGGGTCCCCGGGGCAGCCTGGCACCAGGGGTGCTCCTGTGGAGCTCCAGGGGTCAGGCACAGAGATCTGGGATTGCCAGCAGCAGAGAGGGGCTGGCCATCACAGTGCCAGCCCTGAGCCCTGTGGCACCTGGTGACAGGGGCTCAACAGGCACGAGGGGTTTCAGAGCAGGTTTCTGAGCAGTCTCTTTCCTGTGCATGGTGCTCAGTGGTACCATTCCCGAGCTTTTCCTTTCAGCTGAGTCCTTTGGTTTTTAGAGGTTTGGTTTTTTAAATGAATACTGCTGCACTGATGGAATGGTGTGACCTCAGGCACAACCATTTTAAGGAAAAGCACCCATGCTTTGCAGAAGAGCCAGGAAATCCCAGCAGAGAGAAGCACTGATCCCAGGGATGCAGGGCTGGGCTCAGAGTGGTTCCCCTGGTTGTTGTACAGGATGTGTCCCCACCCCTGTGTTCCTCTGAGAAGCAGCAATGGGCCCTCACTGTGTCACTGTCCCTGCAGCAGCCAAGGCTGGCCAGGTTAGGGACAGCAGCCAGCACAGGCACTTCATCCCAACAAGGGTTAAATAGCAGGGAGCACCTTCTACCAGTGCACAGCACCTCTCCTCAGCTCTTCCACCTCAGCTGTGGGATCCAAGGCTTGTCAGCAGGATGCCAGGGGAAATTCAGGGCAGAAGAGAGGAACCCAGTCTGTGGGAGGGACAATTCCAGTCCCTGCTAATAAAAATAAACCCACCAAAGGTCTGGTGATTGGTATCCAGGCAACACAGAAGGCAGGGACTTCAAAATTAGAGTGTATTCCCAATATTTCTCTGGAAGTCCAGCTGATTGAGTGCTTCCAGTGAGTCCCAGCACTGTGAGGCAGAGCTTTCACCTCCAGAAGAGCTGGACCCTGTGGCAGGGAGGGATGAGGAGGCAGCACAGCCAGGGCTCACACACGGCCTGCAGCACCACGGGCTGAGAATCTCTAAATACGTTTGCTCTGCTTAAATTAATTCATGAAACAAAATTTGACAACTGATGCCAGGCTTCTTAATTATCCCCAAATTACCTTAATAACAAAGTAACTCAGCTGCTTCCACAGCCTTCAGAGTTAAATCCTCCCTGATCTTGCACATTGTGTTTCTTGAGGGCTGATGACTCCCTGGTGTACCCAGAATCCCAAACATCCACTGGTGCTCCAGGAAATATATTGTGTCTGAAGCAAAGGTCTGATCCCAGCCAGGCAGAGAGGTCTCTTTACGTCAGCAGGACTGGGCTCTCAGGCACGTTGTTTCCCAACATCTCCTGGGAAAAGGCAATTCCTGGGAGAGGCCAAACAAGTCTGGGCAGCCTGAGTGGTATTCACTGGTCTCTTGCAACTGGCCCTGGGAAGAGAAGAGCTGAGGGACGCCCTGGGAGGTAATGTCAGCCCTAACTGCAGTGCAGGGGAATTTTAGCTTAGGGAGATAAAAGTAGCTGAGCTGGATGAAATAAAACAGCTGATGTGCTGGGATTTTTGCCTTTGCCAGCTCCAATGTGCCCAATTCCACAAACAAACCACACAGCTATTTACCTGCAGCTGCAGCTCTGCAGGAGGAGGAATTCTCACTCTGCTCTTCTCCACTGTAGCAGCCAGCAGTCCTTTGTAATCGACATTTCCTGAATTTACACCCAGCTCTGGTTTGATTTGTTCCCTCCCAGCTGTGGTGCTGACAGGGAACGCTTTGCAGGGGGCTCTTGGGACACAGAGGGAATCCTGCTTTTCACCCTGCAAGCATCTGCTCAGCAGCACTGCTTAGAATGGAGAAGCAAGTTTATGATAATCTTCACGTCCCTCACCCCAAAATGCAGAGCTGGCTCATTAAAGGCTGCCCAGGCTCTCCTAATAAGCTCTGTGTTCCTGCAGTAGCCACCAGGAGCTGTAACTTGCTGGCAGGTGGAGCTGAGCCTTTCATTTGTCTGTCTATGGTTTCTTCACCTCTAACACCAACAGATCTCAGACTGTGGCACCTGGATTTGAGTCACATACACAGCAAAAGCCAACACTGAGCTCACTCGTGCAGAAGCCTTTGGTCTCACAGGGCTGCTCCATCTCTCCATAGAAGGATGGGATGGGGCAGTTTTCCACTGCCTTGTTCTGGGCTGGGGTTGGTGACACTGGAGGGACAAACCTTGCAGCCAACAGCCAGGGAACGTCGGTGTTGCTTTGGTTCCCATCTCCTGTTGTGTACCAAACCAGGTGTGTTTCACTTGGCAGCAAAGGCACTGCTCATCTTATCCAGGCTGATGTCAAACAAGGAGTTTCTAAGTTTTCTAACTAAATAAACACTGCACTGGTGCCAGGCCTCTGCCAGCCTTCCCATCCCTGATGGTCCCAGCTGTTTGTGTGCAGTGGTGCTTCCCAGCGACTGCTTTCACTGACCCTGGGAGCTGAGGGCTCTCCTGACCTGTGGGTACCACCGAAATCAGAGCCCAGAAAGGCAACACCTGGCTGCAGGTGGCAGAGCACGGCCTGCCACCTCCCTCAGGGCTGAACCAGGGCCAGGGGCACCAGGCCAGGGGTGGTGGACACACAGACACACACACACACACACACAACCCCAGAGCTGAAGGAGGGACAGTCACTCACAGTGGAGCAAAGCTGGCACGTGAGGGAGCAGGACGGGGCTGGCAGGCTCAGAGCCGAGGTTTGGAGCGGAGAAGCGATGTCGTGTTGTCTGTCTATTTCTTAACCTGAATTTCTCTTTTTGTCTCCCATACTAGACAGCGGGGGCAGCTGGGATTGCAGCTATTTTGCAAGTCCCCCTATTTCTCCGGGCGTATTTCATATATACCAGGATCTGCCTTTGTACTGTAACCCAGCACAAGAAAATGCCTCATCTTTCATTGCATCGCTCTAATTCTAAATTACTGGCACTGCCCAGCAGGATGCACACAGCAGCAATGGCACGTTCTTGAATGTCAATGTTAAGACCTATTTCTTCTCTATTGTTTTTTATTTTTAAAGCAAGACTGGCACTGTACCATGCAGCAGGCTGGCTTATCCCAGCCAGGGTCACTGACCGGGCAGGCCGGTGGTCACAGCTCTCATGCCAACCTTGTTCTCCCCATGTAGCCCCTCGGTCACCTTCTCTCCAGCCCAGGGAAGAGGAGCAGGACATGTCTACAGCAAAGGGGGGGAAAAAAGCAGAGCACAAGTGAGGCTCAGATGGAGGCTTGTTCCCCTCTGTGGAAATCCAAGCATTTGCAGATTGTAGGAGGCTGAGTAACCCCGAAACTGGCAGGGGCTGCACATGCAGAGGCTGCACTGGTGCAGTTCTGAGCCTGTGGCAATGTCGTGCACTCCAACACAGGGCACTGGATGTGACCAAGGCCCCAGGACCCTGCAGCTGGCTGAGCACCCCGGGTCCCAGCAGCAGGTCCTGCCTGCAGAGCCGACTGCCCGCGGCCGCGCCTGGGTCTGCGGGGCAGCCGGAGCGGGATAAACACGGCTCCGTAGGAATGAGGGGGAGGGAGGGAAAGGATTGCCACCTCCAATTAAATATTGCAGTAAACGACAGCTAGAACCTTTCACCTAGGAAAACCTTCAGTACTGAGTAGGTTTTCATTTCTTTCCTGCTAGTGAGTGGTGGATGCAATGGTCTGGAACACCCAGAGTACAAGCACCGGGTGTCTGTGCTGGAGGCTTCAAGGATCTTCCTTATCCCCTGCCCCCTTGTCCCCCCCCAGTCTTCCTGCAGAGGCTCAGTTGTAATTAACCTAATTAAGCTAACAACCCTAATGCACCCACTCCATTCTTGTTTTGCAGATTATATGAAAGAATCTGTGTGCAGCTCCAGCACTTGTTCCCTGAACAGCAGTGAAAACCCATATGCCACCATTAAAGACCCCCCCATTTTAACCTGCAAACACTCCGAGAGCAGCTACGTGGAAATGAAATCGCCTGGTCACAGGGAGTCCCCGTATTCCGAAATGCCAACTTCATCATCAGCCAATAAAAACATCTACGAAGTTGGTAAGCAGTGGGTGGCACAGAGGGGTTGGTGGAGATGCTGGTTTTCCCCTGTCCTGGCACAAGGATCCTGGGCTTGGCGTGGCACAGGGGGAAGGCCTGAGTGTTGGTGTGTTGGTATGGGGAGCTGAGCCACAGTGGTGGATGTCCTGAGCTGGAAGGAGCCACAAGGATCAGGAGTTTTGCTGCTGGTCACCACAGCCCTGTTCTCCTTGCTCCCCCAGAGCCCACTGTCAGCATAGTCCAAGACGCCCGCAGTCGGAGTGCCAGTTACCTCCAGAATCCGTATGACCTGCCTAGGAACAGTCACATTCCTGGTCACTACGACCTGCTCCCCGTCCGGCACAGCCCGACGCACGGGCCCTCTTGGGACAAGCAGTCTTAGAGGGATGGACTTCACTGGGCACTGTGCTGCCAACACAGACTGTGAGGAAGCAGAGGAGAAGCCATTCCTTCCTTTCCTGTGGACTGGCAAGGACCTAACATGACATCAGCTTGGGCCAACTGCTGCTGCATGATGTTATTTATAAAGACATTTTTGTATGGGTACCTGGAACTAATGAGAGCCTCCTCCACGTGGGACTGGAGCACATCACCCCAGGAAGGTGTCTTCGTGCTCCAGGCAAAAACTCTCCATGGCGTGTTCTAACCCTGGCTTTGCTGTAAAATAAACCACAAAAACATGCTAAGCAGAAGGACTTCAGGATGTACATTTCTACCTACTGCATCAAGAAACCTTTTACTGTTAGGAACAAGGTGACCAGGAATACGCTGGAATTTATTTTCATCTTTGTCATGGGAATGGACATTTTTCTGAACGAGAGCAGGGAAACTTGTCATTTCACTGTCTGGAAAGTTCATTTACTGCCATCACCATGTGCAACCTGTGCAGATCATGCTTGGTAATTAGCATGGAGATTGTCATCTCTATATTCAGTACCAGAGAATTTGAGTTGAGGAATATTAACACAGACATTTCTGTGCAGTTTTTAATATCTTTCCAAATATCCCCTGATCTTTGCTAATGAATGGAGTTTCCACAATGAGTCTCACACCCATCTTACCACACTTTTAACGCTGATTGACACAGGTAGGCTTTGATTTTCCTCATGCAGCTTCTCTTTTGGTAGCTAAATCCAGCAGATCTGTCAGGCAGTTTAAACTGCTGCCCCTCCAATTGCTGCCTCGGGACGCTGCAGGTTTGCACAGACCAGCCCTGATTTCATTTCCTTTCTCAAGGCT
Source organism: Nicator chloris (assembly GCA_013400495.1). Lineage (NCBI taxonomy): Eukaryota > Metazoa > Chordata > Aves > Passeriformes > Pycnonotidae > Nicator > Nicator chloris. The sequence goes on from WAAE01013231.1 coordinate 37,194, forward strand.
GAGCCACATCGGCTTCTCTCTCCCATCTTCCAAACCATCTCCTCATGATTCACTGTCAGCATGCCACTGATGACACCTTAATCTGATGTGCATTACCATGTAGTGCAACTTTATCTGTTGATGATTCTACCTGAAATGTCATTAAATGGAGCTGAAACTGGGTTTTCTTTTTCAGCAGCTGTTTGTGAAGTAATTATCAAGGGTCTGACCCATGGTAAAATTTTGGACTGAGCCACCATGATACTTTTTTTTTTAATTTATAATCTCTATTGACCTAGAAAGTAGAGTACTTGCCGTTAGTTCCTTGTAGATTTTGAGCATGAAGTAGTATCGACTCTATGTAATTTTATTAGGCAAACATGGAAGTAGCAAGTTGATTGCCTTTTAAATATAAAAAATATTCTGTTGCACATCTGCCAGTTTGATGGAAGCAGCAGAGGACCACACCAGCCCCGTGGGTTTGCTCACAGCACCATCTCAGGTGTGACCTGCTGGGCTCAGGGACTGGCCAGAGGAGCCCTCCAGCTCGGGGGCAGTGGCTGGATCCCAGCTCTGGGAATACTCCTGGATCCCTGGAGCACCGTGCTGGGGCCCAGCCGTGTCCCCACAGATGGGCTCAGCCCTCACACCTGGGATCACAACCCCTGGCTCTGGGCATTCTGCCCCTGGGAGCCTTTCCCTTGGAGCCAGGACTCTCCAGGTGGTCAGGCTGGCTCTGAACCCCCAGTCTGAGGCTGGACACCCCCAGGCTCCCGGAGCAGGCGCTGTCCGAGCCGCAGGATCCTGCCCACGAGGTTTCCCAAATGCTGCATGTGTGCGTGGGGGCCGTGGCTGATCAGCAATAGCAATTTTGTTTTCCAGGAAAGCCTTATTTGAGATGTAAGGAAACAATTATTTTGTAGGCCCAGTAGGAATATATTTCACCTCCATGAATGGAAAGACTTACCTCAAAAATATCAAGAGAAAGGCGGTTGGATAAGGAACACTCTCGTTAAGCCCCACCTTGGCACCCAGCACAGGGCCTGAGCTGCTGGCCTGACCCACGTTTGTGTGTTGCTGTAGTTTGCAGTGAGACTCCAAAGAGCAGAGATTTGCTCAGTTGTTTGGTTTGGTTTTTTTCAAAGCAGGATTTTGAAACCAAATGCAATGATGTGCACAGAGCTTCACAGGGGAAAAAACCCAACAAAACCAACAAAAAAGTACCTTCTTGTATATCAGCGTTAGCTTAGGAAACAAGCACCAAAATGGCAATACTTTTTTTAAGGCAAGACAGATTTGTAATATATTTGTTCACTGTGCAAAGGTATCCTACCTTGTACAAAATAAATTGAATTTCTCTCAATGTGTAGTTCTCCAACGTACTCATTTGCAGAGCAAAACTTCCAGCCCTGCACAGACCGGAGCTCTCCAGGTGACGTGGCTGCTCCCCACAGCCACAACCCCCAGGCACTAGGCTGGGACAGAACTGCCAGGATGGCTCAGAACACCCAGTGCTGCCATTCCAAGTTGGAGTAAAGCAAAGGTAAGTTGCTCTGCACACCCTTCTCCCAGTTCCTCAGCAGTGTGACCTCAGTGAGACTCCTGGGAATGCACAATCCCAGCTGGAAGAGCCCCTGCACACCCACCAGGTGTGGTGACCCTGGGTGAACACCACCCACTCGCAGGTTCCCAGGCCTTTGGGGACGCTTGGGGACCCACAGCCAGCAATGGGACAGGACACGAGGCAGCCCAGCAGCTCCCAGGGAGCCCAATGAATAAATCAGGAGCACAGATTTGCAGCAGAAACACCTTCAGAGTTAATGAGTCCCAGGCAATGCAGCCACTGCTACGTGCTGAAGCTTTTCAATATTTGTGCTTCATATTTCTAAAAATCTTGTTAACAAAAGCCCAGCGTGTAATCTTCTTATTTGACAAGCCACACTCAATAAGCTATTTAAGGCTGGAAATTCATCAGGTCTGAATTTATAGAATAAGTAATTCTAGCTTAATAAAAAATGTCTTTAAATCAGAACAATTCCATGTCCTTTCTGCTTAAGAGTCAGAACCTCAAGTCCCATCAAAGACAGGAACCACTGATGCTTGCTGAATAACTGTTAAATTTGGGGCTTTCAAATATGTAGATGACAACAAAAACTTTTGGCAAGCAAAGCCCATTTTGAAGCATTATATGGAATTTCCAGAATCTCAGAAAGCTCCTTCCAGGGCCCAAAGCAGTGTCTGTTACCAGCAGCTGTCTCCCATTAGCAGGGAGGAGACACTTCAGTACACAAGTAGTGCCAATTATGGAACAGAATGATTAATCAGCAGCTGAACAGGACAATCCCCCATTGGAAAGCATTCAGATGGAATAACAACTTGCATTGTCTCTCCCAAAACACCTTGGGAAACACCTTCCTGTCCCAGGAGTGTCACCCAGCCTGGGCCAGGATCTGCTGCCAGGGCCCTGCAATCCTTAGGAAAACACAGCACAGACCCCCAGAACAGGAGGCAAAGGAATTCCCAGGTGAGAAGTTCCTTTTCCGTACAGACCCCACTGGATTTTGCTTTAGAAGTCCTCAGCCTCCCACAGTGGTTTGTGCTCCCACCATCTGCACTGCAATTCCATCTGCTGCAGGAGGAAGAAAACTCTTCTAAAACCTAAAACCACACAAAATCCAGATTGATGTGACAGCAGTCGAGTCACCTGCTTACAGGATTGAGAAAAGGAAGCAGAGTGAAACTCGTCCTGCATTTCCAGCTGACAAATTTAGAACTTGGCTGCCACAGGAAATTGATGAATTCCAAAATCTGCTCCAGTATGGGCAGAGAAAGTGCTGCAAGAACAGCTCCTGCAGTGAGTGAGGGGCTGGGCTCACACCTCACCCTCAGAGCTGTCCCCAGGGCCACCAGTGCTGCCCCATTGGTGCTCATGGGCCCCTCACCATCAGGACACCACAGCAGCATCCAAAGCTTCCATCATTTGCTGCAGAAGGCAGGAGTTCATCTCCCACCAGATTTTCTTCCTCGTGGCAACACGGGGAAAAAAAACAGGTTTGTAAAAGTTATTCAGATGTTTGAGTGGAGTGAACCCACAGAATTTTTAAGCTTCGAAGCTTCCTGAAGCTGCCAAAGTGCCCTGGCTACAAACTGCAGCAGCTCCAGGAAGCTCAGAGCTGCTCTCAGGGAAGGCAACTGTGCTACACAACCCTTTCAGCTGCTTTTCCAGGGACACTTCCACTTCAGTGTCTTCTCACGGCCTCTTCCAAGAAGCTCATAAGTAAAACCTTCAGGGCAAATCCCAATTCTTCCAAGAAGTGCACCCAACACTGCAGTCAGTCGTCCCCTGTAATTCTTTATTAGAATCATGGATGAATATATTTTAAATCAATCTAAAAAAATAATGAATCGAAGTACAGTACATGCATAAAATACAAAGTAATTTACAAACAGATCAAAATAGCATCTTCAGAACTAATACCAGGAGGAGAAATGGAGTAAAAAACAAGAAGTGACCGACTACAGCAATGCCTTCTGTGTGCCTCACACATCATGAGCACCGCGAGACAGAAAGGTTGGCAACAGAACACAGCTGGAAGTGCCGACCACATCTGGATCTTCCAAGTGGGTCATATCAGAGTTTGAGAAACGTCCCCTACAATCACTTACTTCCCTGTAATTGTATAAATAACTGCAGGCATTTACACAACAGAGTTCCTTTAAATCCTGTGGGAATGCAGTGGCTGTGGCCCCCAATGCCAGTGCCAGGCGTGTTTAGGAACAGCACAGAGCGAGCGACGTGCAGTGACAGAAGGCACAGTTCATGTATCCCTGAACAAGCAGATTGCACTGGATTGCTACGGAGCAACAGACCACAGGAGGAACACATCCAGTCACAAAACTACTCCAGAGGGTTTTGTTGAAGAACATACAGCAAACCACTGGAATAATTTAAAAACACTGGATCAACCAGAACTGAAAACTAAGGCCAGGTAGTGGAAGTTATTCATTCATCAACTCAAGCACTTGAATATATTAATATATGTGGCATGCATTAATAGATGTGATATGTAATACATGCCAATACCCTTCAAGTCTGTGTCCCACGAAAGAGAAAAAGGCATCCTCAAATCCTGACACCACCAGCACTGTGGAGGCCAAGCCTCCAGCACCACAAAGATGCTGCAAGTTCCAGAGCTGGAGTGACCCTTCCTCAGGGACACGGCTCCTGCACTCACTTCCTTCACAAGGGGCACCTCCGTGGGGTCCCAGCAGCTCTGTCTCACATCAGCCTCCTCTGCAGCAGGTGCCAAACCACAGCACCTCACTCACAGGTACCCAGAACTGCTGCTAACTGCTGCTTGTTCGCAAGAAAGTCTCTTTTCTCCCCCATAATATCCTATCAAACTTCACTTGACAATCTGAAGCTGTAGCCACAAACATTTAACTTACAATAAAATTGCACTTCAGAGCTTTGCCGAGCTTTAGATGCAGAATACAACACCTTAAAACAAGGAAAGATTATCCTTGCCCAGAGAGATCTTCCTCATTAACCTGACAGTAATTGCTTTGTGAGGAGTAGGATAACTCCTTCAAGTGCTCTCCAAAGGTGTCAGTGCTCTGACTAGCAGGCATCATGTTGGGAAGGGATCAGTTGAGTTCCAAACAATTTACTGAGCCCAAACCAACAGGTCGGTGTTGGGAAAATACTGCAGCCACATCCAAGTAAGACATTGATAAACACTGAAATCAAAGTGTTTTAAGACATGGAGAAATTCATGGAGAAGGAATAAGCAGTAACTAAACACAAGAATGTAACCACGAGAATTACAAATATATTTAAATCTTGGACCTGGGGAATATACACAGCCTTTTAGGAAAGAATGGACAATTTATATATTCTGACAGCACTGCATCTTTGGTTTGTTTTCAGTGGTTGGAGGGACATGGATGGGAACCACATTGTTGCTTGGGGACATGTCATTCTCACGTCTGTCAGACATCTGCTTCTGGGAAACAATCCGATAGATCTCTGGAAGAGGAGAAAGAGCTGATCAATATGTGCACACCAGCAAAATGCCATTGAAGAGTTAAACCTGGGGGAAACCAGGCATAGCTTTGCAATTACATAAGTAATGCAATGAAGCTTCCACACGAAGTTCAGTTGTGGTGCTTTCTAGATACAGAAAATAAAATATATTTTTGCAACAGAAATTACTTTTTAAATAACTGTTTTACTTCCCTTGGGATGAGTCAGTAAATGGACAGAATTCACAAATCTCCATGCTATGAATGAGGAACTATGTGCCCACCCATTCCTTCTGAAGGTTCTTAAGGCTCCAAGGACAGTGGTCACATGTTTGCTGATGTATCCACAAACAGGATTAAAGGGAACCATTCCAGATTTCTCTCCCTGATAGGCCTGCAAGGGCAAATTCTTCTTGTTGAGCACACCCATCACGTCTATCCCCCCAAGAAGTGTTAAATCTTCAGAAAAGGCTGATTTGGACCCAAAAGGGGAGACTCAGCCCCTTCAGCAGCACAGAAACCCTTTACAAATGTGCTGTGTAAGAAATACGGGCTCCAGATGAAGAGGTTCTGAACAAAGAGGAATCAGAGAGCATGGGATAAACACCTGCACTGAGAGCCTTGCCCTGTTCCTGGGGCTTGCCATGGGTGATGGTGCTGCACAACAACTCAGAGCAGCTACAGCAGCACTTCAGCTGCACAGAGAGAGTAAAGCGTGTGTAACACCACCCCCAGAAAGGAAATACAGGACACCAAAAATAGAACGTGGGGAACTCGCTTGAAAATTTGAATTTGAAAACCATTAAAAAAATAAAAGCTTGCTAAAGCTCAGTTTTACAAAAAGCCCCAGCTCAGACTCAGACAGGGACAAACTGTACACTAAAACGGCTTTTTCATATGCAGTCAGGTACAGATCAAGTCATTGAGGCAACCAAACAAGAGATGAACAGGTTAAAGGATTTTCTGATTTCACCCTTCCTCAAGTTTGCTCTTCTTTCCAACCATCTGACAAATAAACAACCTCACAAGTTAAGTGAAACCCATGAAACCAGACCTCCAAAGCCACCTGCAGCCCGGTGTGTGAATGTGCAGACAGGGTTCAGCTTGGCCCCGTGGAAGCACTCAGCAGAGCCTGTGTGTGGGGTGGGAGGAGCAGAGCTGGAGAAATCTGCTCTGCACCTTCAGGACAAGCTTTGTGCTCAGGGCTGGCAGCCAGTTCACTCCCAGTGCAGAACAATGCCTGTTCCCATCAACAGGAAAAGCCTGTGGCCACCTTTGTTACTGGCAATTCTCCAGTAGCACCTTGAGCAGCACCAATTCTAGGTTTCACGGAGAATTTCCTCAACAAGTTCATAGAAGCCCCTGACATTATCACGCACTTCCTATACCCCATCAACCAGGACTCACACAGGGTGCCCTCTGTGTAACAGCCTCATCTGACAGTAAAGATCTTCAGCAAACAGCCCCAAAGCCTTAAAAATAATCTTAACAGCATCAATTCCCTTGCTGATAATGAATCTAGTCCTGACTCTGGGAACATCTTCCCATGATCCTCACTTCCACAACCTCCCCAGTAGCCCTGCAAGTGAATCCACTGTCAACAGTCCCAAATTTGCTGTTTCCTGCTGCTTCTCCCTCCTCTGCAGAGCAAAGCCTGGTGCAGCCACAGCCTAAATGCTAAAACCTGCCCTTCCCTGGTGAGCTGCACACTCAGCACACAGGGCTGTGCTGCTGTGGCAGGGGAGGGGGAACAGCCCAAACCTGCTCTCACTGGGGCAGAAAGCCCAGCAGCCAAGCCTGCACCAGAATTGCACCCAGAGAGCACTGGGCTAATGAAGATGTGCCCTTTTTAATGAAACACAGCACTCTGGGCTCTGCTCAGGAGCTGAATGAGACCTTATTAAGGGCACATTCAGCAGAATGCATCACTGCATAAGGGGGAATTGTGAGAGACAGGCCTTGCCCTGTGACAGCTGGGAAAAAGTGACACTGCTGCCCAGCAGGAGCTGGGCCAGGCCCTGGCTGCTCAGCCTGCACTGGGGTTCCATTCACTTTCAGGTGTACAGAGACAACAAAAGAGGAAATTCCCTGGTTTTTTGATGTTAATTCTCTGATGTTGTTTCCTGGGTGATGGGATTCCTTAGAGATGCCGTATGGGAACAGAGACAACACAGAGCCAGGCAGGGAAGGGGGGCAGACTCCAGTTTACTTTAAGGATGCTTTATCCTGCTGTGAATGCTCAGGGTGGCTGGGACCATAACACCAGTCTCTCTTATTTGCCAGATGATACAAAGCAGCTTTGTGTGCACAACAATCAGCCCTGGCAGCCTAGACATCTTGGAACAGAAGAATTTGGATAGGGACCATAACTCTAAGTCACAGACGGGAAAGGTCTTCAAAACCTCATCTGGAATCCACAGCAGGATAGGAAGCCCACCACATGTATGATACACCCCCTCTAAAAGTCCTCTAGCATATGGGAGGAGAAAGAAGAGCTTTTCGCCCTTATTCCACCTGTAACAAAAGATCACATACTCAGGGTGTGCTAACTCCACCGGGATTCCTATTTCCCATGGCCAAAGCCATCTATTCCAAGTGCTGGATCTCAGAACCCAGCTGTGGATAAGCTTAACAGGGACCCTGCCACACCTCCAAGGGAAGCACCTTCACCAACTTCCATCAGTGTCCCAACCAGACCAGGTTCAGGAGGGCTGGAAGGAAAGGGGGATTTGTTGCAGACCTTGGCCACAACACCCTGTTCAGGAGAGATCCCAGCAGCTGGGAGAAAAGCTCTGAGCAGCCTGGAGCGTCTGTGGTGCAGTTGCCAGCACTGCAAATACCAGCAGGGCTGGTGCAGCAGCTCGTCCTGCCCCTTCTGTCAGCCAGCTCTGCTCACAGCCGCTGGCAACGTCTGCTGGCTTCCCCAGCTTCCTGCTCCCAAGGACAGCCAGCATTCCACCCACAGGCCCTGAGCTGAGAGGCAGCCCTGCCAAACACACACCAGGCAGGATTCTGCGGGGCGACTCCAAAAACACATTCCTCAGATGACTGCCCCCCTCTTTCCTCCAAAGCAAGTCGTTAAGGGAAAAAGTCAGCTGTGAAGTGAGCTCCAGAACAGCCCTCCTCAGGGTGCCAGTCACAGCCCAGCTGGAGCCAACCTGCTGCTCAGGCACTGTTTACTGCACCTTTATCTCCCCCACACAGGAGCTCCTGTCTACAGAGAGCACATGCTCACTAGGCACAAGTGTTTATTCCAGCACAGCTGAACTGAGCCCTCCTGAGCAAGGATCACAAGGATCCTGTTCACAAACCCAAGAGCTCCTCACCCCAAACACTGTCACAGCAACATGCAGGCAACACTGACATCCATGGAAAAGCAACAGCCTCAAGAATCTGTCAGAGCTCACCATGAGCAAGTTTTATCACCTGTTCTCCCATTACAGACAGCTCTGCTTACAGACATATTAAATCAGAAAAAAAAAAAAATCAAACCTCCACGGATTAAGAATCCAAACTCACTTCTGGAATAAAAGGTACTGTGGGAAGCATGTGAGGAGAGATAAAGAAAGCCCGTGTCTGAGAGGTGAGGTGCTTCCCATGGCAACAGCAGTGCATCCTTTGAGCACCACATGGCTCTGAAGGAAGCCCAGGGCACACAGGAAACTTCCCATCTCTCCAGTGTCAGAGAACACAATGGGCCAGCAGGAAATGGGGACTGTGAGGTGACCAGTCTATACTGGCTATGACAGCCTGACAGCCACCTCAGGAGGGAATAAATACTGCCTGATATATCTAATGTTGTTTTATTAGTGCTGGTGCATGAAAGTTAATTAACTAACCTGCATCTGAGAGCCCCAAGCCCTCTGCAAACAGAAAGTGGGAGCAGCAAGGCTGCTTGTTCTACAGAACACACAGCACATCTGGCCAAATTTGACCTCAAAGTTGAGGTGTTCCTGAGAGAAGGGCTACCAAGGACAAGGGCATAAAGGAAGAAGTCTCAGGTTTTGGCACCGACAAGTGAGCAATGTCTTTCCCCTGAAAAATCCATGCCCAAATTCATGTGCATTTTTGACAGGACTGCCTTTAGGCATGTGAAGAAAACAGGAAATGCAGCAGGCATCCCAACACCTCTGCACATAGCCACTCCTTAGTCATCCACCCTCTGATGGCACTGGCAGTTTGTCATGTAGGGAACAAATGTGTGAGCTAACACAACTTCTTTATGAAACAAATTTGTGCAATGTTGGAATTACAACCAAATGACTACACTGAAGTTGAAAGGGAACCACATGGCTCAATTAAAAAGGAAAAAAAGGTCTTTATTCATCTGGTACAAACACACTTTTAGCTGGTATCTGCACAGGAGCACTACTGCTTAGGAACCCAGGGTAAGAACACAATAGAGTCAGAACTGTCAGAGGCCTCTTACAACTCAGGATGAAACAAGAAACAGATGGACACAGGCAGCTAATACCCCAGCAGCCCAACACCTCTCTCCACTGCCAGGTTGTCCATAAAGCACTTCAAACAACCAAAGAAATGCTACAGGATTTATACTTTTACTACAGTGAATAACCTCCTATTTCTATCCTCATATGCATGTTCCAGCATGGCTACCAGGACCTTTCTGGTGTGTTTTTAAAGGAATGTCTAAATTAGGTGGCAAAGAAGAAAAAAAATCAGAACTAACTAGGTGTCAATGTCACAGCAACAAGATCTGATTTACAGTTTAGAAGTGTGGCCACTGTTCATACCAAGCACATCACGTAGGCTGGCACAAGCTACACTGGGAAGGAGGGACTTTAAATTTGCAACTGGAAAACATGTTGGAGGCAGTTGGAGAAAGCAAGAGACTGCCTGGCACATCTAGAACAGGGACACAGCAAATAGAGGAGTATCCCAGATGTTTTGAAAACTCCAACTAGAGCATTTGCCAAAGCTGGGATTGATGAAAGCTCCAAAACCAGAGGCCACAGTGTCCCACTGTGCCCTGGCTGCAGCTGACAGGGTGCACAGAAATGCAGAAGCCTCATGACAGTGAGTGACTTCCACACCAATTTGTGAATTCCTACCCCACCTTTACAAGCCAGGGTTAAGGTTCCCCAAATTGAGTGTCTCAGCTTTAACAAGTTTTGCCTACCTAAACAAGGCTTTAAACAAAAAGGAAGTACTTTATCCACAGAGCATAAAAATGCAGCACTGACTGCTGTCACATGTTTGTTACACAGGCCAAAAGTCCAGGGAGGACTATTAAACGCAACAACAGCAACTCCTGCAGCTCGGGAGTCACAGTGCCTCAAAGGAAGGATCTCTTTCATCCCTTTTTCCTTGGCAACTGCTTTGGTCACCATTAAAGATGGAAACAAACTGGACTGACTTCTCCTTGATAAACAACGGCTGCTCTCACTTGATGCCAGCATGAGACAATTCCCTCCCGTGGGCACTCCCTGTAATGGGAGATGGAAACTGAAACACAAACCAGGCTGACCAGCAACCTGGGGCAGATCAAAGTGAATGAGCATTCATTCCCCAGTTCAAGGCTGGCCTTTCAACTGTAACACTTTGAAACTGGACTCCAAATCGTACGGCTAATGAAGAATGATTAAATAGCAACATTTTAACACTTCATAGGCAAAGAAATGCCTATTTGCATCATATCTGAGCAGCCTTCTGCCCTTCCCCCTTGAAGCACAAAGCCCTGGATGACTCACCTGTCAGAATAGTCTGGAAAGCTGCTTCCACATTTGTAGAGTCTAAAGCAGATGTCTCAATAAATGACAAACCATTCTTCTCTGTGTGGACAGAAATACTATAATTAGAGAGGTACAGCACATATCTGTTTCCCATCTGGAAAAGCTTCTGTACCAGACAACATTTGTAGTGTTCTTGATGAGACATGCATGTATCAAGAGAAAGTAAAACAAGTTGTGGGGTTTTCCCCCGTAAGTGATGGGAAAGTGACACCACCCAACACCAACATTAGAATTTACACCCACTCCCAAGCACAGGTATCAGCCTTGTGCTGTGTTACTTTAAGGCACATTTTCCTGCATCACTGAAAGGGATAATCTGTTGCAGTTTTCCTGTGCCAGAGTTTCCAAGATTTTCTTCAATCTCATCAAGTTTCTCCACCTCCCACCTGCTAATACATCACAGCAGCATATTTAACAGGAATAGAGCAGCAGGGGGAATGACTCCCCCAGCTGCAGGCAGGGATCCTCAATGGCCATAAACCCTGCCAGCGGAGCTACAGCAAACTTTAATGTGAGGAACTCAGCTACACTCCTGGATGAAAGAGACTGGGCCTAAAACAAGGCTTACAGAAACTAGAACTACTGTTCACAGATCTTAATTACATAACAAAAGTCAGAGAGCCAGTTTAATGAACGTGTTCAGCCACAGGCATCAGTGTAAGGCTGCAGATCAGTTGGGACACAGAAGGCAAAGCTACCACCACACAAGAAACTCAAGCCTAAAGCCATAGGCACAGTTTCTGCAAGACAAACAGTGCCCAGGCAAGAGAATAAATCTGGTTTAAAATGCTCAGGTGCCTCTGGCTGATTCTTGAAACAACATGCATGTTCTACAAGGTCTCCTTTCTGACTGAATGTGACATGTGACACTGAGGGGTGTGACCAGCCGCAGGTTTTTTCCTCCCACCCACACCCTCCCCAAGCCAGGTGGGCAGATCCCCAGACAGCAGCAGGAAATTCCTGAGCTCCCCAACCTGCGAAAGCTCTGGCCTCGTCGGTGGGGACGGCTCTGAGGTGGCGCAGGTCGCTCTTGTTGCCCACGAGCATGATGACGATGTTGCTGTCAGCGTGGTCGCGCAGCTCCTTCAGCCACCGCTCCACGTTCTCATACGTGAGGTGCTTGGCGATGTCGTACACCAGCAGTGCCCCCACGGCTCCACGGTAGTACCTGGGGACAGGGGACACCCAGCCAGACACTGTGAGGTTACAGGAGGCTGTGCAATACTGGGGAACAGCTCTGGCTAGGCCAGCCATGCAAACAATGCCCAGGCCACTTCCCCAGTGCTGCGGGACCAGACACGGGGAAGCGGAGCAGACAGACGAGGTTACGCCGCAGGGCCAGCTCAGAGTCTGGGAGCAAGGCAAACACCATGTATGTGGGGAAAACCTGCATCCCAGGCACGAAACCCTGGGCTCTGTGGGAAGCTGCTGTCACCTTCCACCTCTGATCCACTCCTGAACATTCTCCCCCACCCATTACTATGGGTGCAGCACAGGCACGGCCCAGAGTGATAAGGAGATTGTAGAGTGACTCACTGGGTCATAAAAATGTCAGCATGATCTGACAAAAGGCTACAGCTCCTTTTGAGTGAGAGCCACAGCAACACATTCAAAAGGAAACAGGCTGTGCTCTCCCACCCCGCAATTCCCTCCAGCTGTACGGAAATCCAGCTTTTGCTATGCTGGTTTTTAACAACTAAAAACAAGCACACAAGTGAGCAGTCTTTCCTGGCTGCTACAGGAAGGTTTCAGCTCTTAGGTTACCACTGATAAAATGACCAGGAACACTGATATTCCTTTATCATCCACTTCCATGGAAATGAGTCTCTCAAAGCTCTTGCATTCTAAACTCCAAATGCCCCCAGTTACGTGTCATGAGAGCACTGCAAAGTAAATCAGTCTATGCAGAACACACCAGATTGAGTCTCTGGGCTGAATAATATTTAACCTTCCCACCACCAAAGGTTGTGGGTATTACCTGATAAAACACAAACATCCCTGTTTGCAGTTAGTGAGGAACTGAGAGGGCCCAGAATTGCCCTCCTCAGGCAAAGCAAGTCCTCAGCCACCCAGGCTCCACTTACGCTGAGGTTATGGCTCGGTATCGCTCCTGCCCTGCTGTGTCCCAGATCTGAGCCTTTATTGTCTTCCCATCCACCTGGATACTCCTCGTTGCAAACTCCACTCCAATGGTGCTTTTGCTTTCCAAGTTAAACTCATTGCGAGTGAATCGAGACAGAAGGTTGCTCTTGCCTACTCCAGAGTCTCCAATAAGTACAACTGCAAGACAAAAATGCTATCAGAATCAGACTCCAGATGTAGATGACACATTGAAAATCACATGCAAGAAATATTCCTTTTAAAGAATGAAGCATGAAGGAAAAGAATGGCAACAGCACCGTCCTTGCCATGGTTTTACTGTCCAAGTCTCGATATTTCTGCAAAACCAGAGCTGCCACATTTACCAGCATTTTGAACAGATGTTAGACTTGACTTTTATTGGTTATATTTCAGCCTACTTTGCCCAGCATGGATTAACATTCCTCTTTTAGGAAGAATATACATGGCTGTCACTGCAAACATTGGTGACCAGTCATATTTCCTTGAACAATACTAGAACTAGAAAACAAAACACAAACCCTACAACCACACAACTGAAATCTGCTTTGCTGAAGAAGTCCAAAACACAGGGCAAGCAGCAGACTCTGCTTGCAATATACACTCCTCGTGCCTTTGCAGAAGAGAGGTTCCCCACTGGGGCAAAAAAAATTGTGAATGAAAAGAGAACCAAATCAAAGAAATCTCAAAGCCATCATCACCCTGCCAGCCAGTTTGAAATGTTTGCTGAGCCACAGCTCTCTGCCCTTCCACAGTCCCCACTGCTGCTGTGTCTCCTGGACACATCAGGCCAGAGCCTGAAACTGCTCAAAAATGCTGCCAGGGGATCGATGAGCCTCAGAACTGGATCCACCATTCCCTGGCTCAGTTTGACTCATCCCAGCATCAGTGCCAAGCAAACTAATTGGAAGGATTCAGCTATGCTTGACAAGAGACTGACGGAAGGTTCAAAGTCCAGTTCCTGCAGGAAAAACAGCATCACAAGGATTCGCTGCAGTATCTTGTAATGCTGAGTTGAAAGGTGCAGGTTTAAATGTAACTTAAAACTCAGTACCAAAAGGCAGAACAGTGGATGAAATGTGTTCACAACTAGAGTCACATGAACAGGAGCCTCTTGGGGTGATCCTATGGCCTTAAGGATGGTGAGGTTCCAAACCAGTAGTGAAGGAAAGGGAAGAAAAATAAGATAAAATCTTTGAGAAGGAAGGCCAATAACAAAGTTCAGGAGTGGATCAATGCCAGTCCAAGCAAAAAAATGCACACTCAGGAGACACAAAAATTGTGTCTTTGTTTATTTAGAAAAAAACAATTACTTGCTCAGTAACACACATCATTAACTGTTAAGACACCACAACACAGCGTTAAAGATTCTGTGTGGGACGACAAAGCAATGAGTGCACCAAACACACCCAATGACACAAACCCCCCGTGCAGCTCAGTCTAGCAGCAGAAACACTCCCATCTGCTGCTGCAGCCCTCTGCAGCTTCTGTTTAAATAATGCAGAGCAATTCTGGCAGAAGGGACTTTGCTCTGACTGGAAGGGCAGAGCAGCACCTTTTAAACTCCCTCCATAAATGAAAATTGCTGTAAACGTTGGCTTCAAGCGCAGCCTTGTGCAGAATACTTCATCAAAATAAACATCTTCCCAGCTGCCCAATGCCAGCTGACTCAGCACGCAGCCGGCCAAGCACACGAGGTGCAGAAAGCACCCTCTGTTAACCCCTCCTGTGTAGGAAGATCACAAGGGCAGGTAGGTGGCAAGGCCCCAGGCTGAATGCAAACAGGAGTCTGCTTTCCTACGTGCCAGGTCACTGCTGAACAGCTCTGCTGGCACAGAGATGCCACATCCTGATAAACCCAGTGCAGGGGACAGGGCAACACTTGCATCACCACTCATGGCAAATAGCCACAGCTTTCCTCTGCCACTGGCAAGTCACTTCTTCAACACTGTTTTGGCAGGTTTGGACCATGGGTTTAGATGACATCATGTTTGTATTCACTGGGACACACAACAAGTTCCTAGGAGGGAAAAGTTGACAGCTCCCTTTGCACAGCTCAGTCCTGCTATCACCCAGCAGTGGCCAAAAGCTTCTCTAAGCAAGAAAAGCAATCTACATTCACTATTTTCTTTGCCCAACGGGATGCATCACATACCTCTTAAGTATTCCCTCAAACCTGTTTTTGTAGTTCAGTGCAAAGCCGACCTTTAAGTCATTTAACAATAGAATGATCTGTTTAATTCCTCTGCCAGGTTTTTTTCCTTACTTTGTCTGAATCCCACACTGCTTATGTTCTGAATGGTTTCCAGCACCAGATTAATGTGTCCCAATTATAAGGGGAAAATAATACCTTCCTCCTTGAAGTCAGCTATTTCCTCTACTTAATTGGGCCACGGCAGCTCCTCTTGAACATGGACACGAGAACAGCCTGGAATGTCAGCAGGCGCCTAAGAGTCCTCACACCTTCTACATTTCTGCCAGTCTGGGCAAGTATCATTCTTTAAATAAAATTATGAACTGAAACAGCTTTAACAGCTACTCAGATTGTGTTATTAATTTCAGTTTTGCTTTCCTTATCAAGCCACTATATTTTGATATGTTATACTACACAGTGTTCCCATGTATTACATTCTTAGCATAGAAATGCAGTAGGAATGACTGGATGGCCACGTCCCATACTAAACACCCCAAGCAAACAGTTTCTAGGAGAGAAATGACGTTATCTAGGCCATGATAAAGCTAATTGTTCCTGCACATTGTCCCTTTCATTGAGCTTTTCTTCCAGGAGCTTTTCTTCCAGAAACTCACTCCTAATGGTTAGAAATTGCCTTCTGATTTTCAGAAGGAATTAGTGGTCAGCTGACAGTGGTGTCCATGTGCCAGCATTCTCCATTAGCTTATCAGCGTCTTCTCCCAGTGGTGTTTACGCTGGGGTATTTACAGAAAGCAACCATATCTTGTCTGGGCTTTGCTGTATTTACTAAATACAAGACTTTGTGAAACGGTTCCTTACAAATACATTGTTCATTTCCCCAAACACCTTCCCTACAAGTTTTTCCATTTCTTTTCAGCACAGTGAGAACTGCACACCTCATTCTAAGCGAGATCTCCCTGTGATGCTGTAAGAGACAGTCCAAAGATCCCTCATCTGCCTCACAACTGTCGCCAAGGACCAAGATGGAGACCCCAAGGAACAGGAGCTTTATGGCCTAGCTGAGGTAGGATGTCTGCCAAATTCTGTCTGCAGGTGTGTTCACTGGACCAAAGACTGGTGCATTCTCCCGAGAACCTGTGCAGGAACAATGGACCAGGTCACAGTTGGACAAGCTGGTGCTTGTTGCCTGAACCAGCGAGCAGGCCCAGACCGGCCTGGTGGCCAGGTGCAGAGCAACAGACCTCACCACGATACCCTACCTTTTTGGCCAGGCGCCCCCGGCTTTGAAAAACACTATAAAAGAGACTCCTTGAGTTAATCCTATCTTGTGATCACCCCACGAGAAGACACGTCTGTTGGCAGAGCATGTCACGAGGACCTTGTCCTTCTTCGTCGGTAGCTATAATCCCCTCTTTCTCTCTCTCTTTCTCTCCATCTATCACACACCATGTTGTTGGCACTCAATAAAAGTACACTGCTGTTGAGAGTAAACTGATGTCCCCTGCTGTGTCTTTTGTGCTCTGAGATCACTAAACAAACCATCACGGCCCCGCTTGTATTGGCGGATCATGACAGATGCAGACAAGAATTTTAGTATTTCCCTCTCTGCTAGGCACACCTGGAGCTGGAATTATTTCTCCTGACCATTTCACCTTCATGGCTCAGTCTGCCTGTTGTCAGAGCTAATTGCTCAGCTTTAGGCTGGCAAACTTCTACTATACCAGTCCAAGTCCTCAGAAATAAACCCTTACATCCCAAATCCCAGCTCATCTGGAGGACCACAGTCCTCATCAGCACACAGCTCTTTCAGTGCCACACTCCACTTCCCCTGTCCCATCCAACCTGCATCATCCACAAATTCCTTTTCCACATCAGCACTGGAAGGTGGAAGGTCTGGAGGAAGCATTTTAGCAAGTCCAGCCACAAGACTCAGTCCTGAAATTAATCAATAACCAGCTGTGGAGCAGCACCTCCCTCACAGGAGCAGCACCTTAGGAAGTTGCACAACCAAGGAAAATTGCGTTGGCACATCTGAAAGTCACGGAAATGATCTCCCAGCCCCAAGTGACTGATTTAGTGGTGGGACAGTTCAATATGTGCAACCACGTGCTTTCAATCAATGCATTTGACTTTCTGTAGCATTAACTAACCCAAACATTTAAGACAGGCATACAAGCATTGAGTGGAGAAAAAAACAAAAAGAGTATGAAATCCATGGTACTGTATAAATTCCACTCTGCAATTCCAGATTTATTTCTGTAGAAGACCAAAATAAGAATTCAATTTCCTAAGCTGCATGAGAAGCAATTTAGAGAACTATGTCAAGAAAGGGTTATTAATTTTTCACCAACATTCCAGCTCACTCACACAGTTTTTATTTCTGTAAAACCTCTTAGTTTAAATTTTCAAAAATATTTTAATTATCTTATTAAATGTGTTGAAAATAGAGTCCAGCAGCACCAGCTTGTGTTGTCTGTGGCAAAAGTTATTGCACAAGTCACATATTACATGATCTAGGACAAGTACACCAGCACAAGGAAATCACCATGTCTAAAACTCATCTCTGCACTGAGCTCTGCTACTAAGAGATGTATCAATAAAAAGCTTGGACATATCTTCATGACCCCCAGAAGAACCTGCTGATGAATACCTCTCCCTGCCCACTTCAGATGGAGTTTGAAGGCCATGTGAAAAAAATTACTTAAACCTACACATCATAGCTGGTCACAAACCCAACATGTTCATGACTTATTTTAATCTCCCTCCTCAGCTGTGTCCCATTTTATTCACTCTTTTTCTGTCACAAAGAGAACTGGCACCCCAGAGGCCTTTGGGGCAGGGATTACCTGTCCACACAATCAGTAACACCTCCCAACACCTCTGCAGTAAATGGCTGCACCAGCAGGTTTGTTGCAGCACCAAAATGCCTCCACATCTAAGGCAGTGAAAGCCAAGGGCTTCTACCACTGTCAAAACGATAGATGCCATGCAACCACACATGTATCTAAACACACATGTAAAAATGTGTCTCCTAAACCCCAAACCAGCAAGCTGGTTCAGTTTCAGAGCATTTCCTCAACATCAAAGGGAGAAGTTGGAGAAATCAACATGATGCAAAGAAGCAGAGAGCTGAAATTGGAGATTTCCTGGCAGTAAGCTGAATGCCACCACAAGTCAGGTCCATGACATGGGTCTGCCCCACACCCAGAGTCCCAGATGGTGGAGGTGCACACATAATCTTCCTGAGCTTTAGCCATAGAAAACATCTTCTACAAGTGAGGGTTCCTTTCATAACTGCTCATCTACTGCAAGCACATTGATCAAAAAAGTTCCTGTACTAAAGCCAGGCTTAATTTATTAAGTAATAAAGTAATATCTTTATATCATCATTATATTTTTCTCCTACTAAAATTAGAGCAAGATTTCTATGAACTGGACTTCACAGGCCTTGTGTTTCCTCAGGGGCCATTCTGGAAACAGCAGGCACTGCTCCCAGCCAGATCCCGAAAGTATGGAAGAATACAACAACTGGAGGCTGGACAAGAAGAATTTAACAGAAACTGTTTTTTTCCAAGCTAGGCTTAGTCTTTCCCATATGCTGAAGCATTGCAACATAGTCAGGAGAAGTGTATTTTGTAATAGGTCCCTGAATTCTATTGTACAGCAGCACAGGTGGGCTCAGCTTACACCCAGCAGCAGAGTCAGCCAGATTTCAACACACAGCTGCTGTCAGCGGCTGACAGGACAAAACCAGAGGTCTCACAAACAGAAACATGGCAGTTCAGCCCAGGAGCAGTAAAAGACAGCCAGACTAGAGAACACCACACGATTGTTTTAACCAGGTCAAGCTCTGACCTCAGTCCCCCCAAGTTACCTATACAGTGCCTTCATAAACCCAGAAATGTCCTGCTGGATGAAGTGTCCTGACAGACCAACACCCAGAGTCTGACTCCAAATAACTGATGTCCAAAAACCATGTGTATCACAACAAACAGGTTAATCTCTGCCCTAGCCAGAGTCTGACTCCAAATAACTGATGTCCAAAAACCATGTGTATCACAACAAACAGGTTAATCTCTGCCCTAGCCAGCCCCTGCGTCTTCAAATAAGCGATGTCTTCAGACTTGCTCTTGTAACTGTCACACTGACATGCCCCAAACAAGATCTTTTTGCTTCTGTGAATTCTGCAGGCTTTCAAATCCATTTATAATATGCATGGCAATGCACCACTCCAAAATTTGCATACACACCTGAGGGACTTTGTCCTTTTGCTTTCACCTGCTGCCCAATAAAAAAGCATTACTGATATCCAGAGAAATTATGACAAACAGGAGATACTTTTCCTATTTTCTCTTATTGCTCACTGTTTAAATTTTGATCAAGCTGTACATCAATTCAGTACAAGGGCTATGACTCCATTAGGTCTCTTCTGATTATTTTTATCCCTTTCTCAACCTTTTTAATTCAATAACATCCCCTTCAAAATGGATATGTCTGTCATGCCTACATTTCACCCCAATTCCCAAGATGCTCATGTCTCAAATTCAATCACTGACTTAATGTTGTCCCCGAGTTCCCATTTCCTTTTCCAAAAGATTTACCTACCCCTTGCCTTTTTGACCAGTGCCAAGGAGACATTCAGTTCAGAGACCTACTTGCAATCATTTCCAGATCATTCCAGAGTGACGACAGCTTGTTTAGAATCACCATCACCTCTGGGAAGTAACAAAAGTTTCCAAAATTTTATTACTCTGCATTTTTGTGTTATTTCAGCCGCCACATCAATCCCAGTTAAGCGACATTGCATCAACTTCCTGCAGTCCACTTTAGCCTGGAAAAACCCTAATCATTTATCTTCACAGCATTTTCACAGCATTCCCTGCACTCCCAACAGCTTCTATAAACCAAGCTAAACAGAAAAAGCTTTAGCAAAGGCAATCAATTAAATCAGCTTTGCACTTCTCCGTATAACAGGATCCCAACTTTCTTTTTTTCCAACTATAAAAGGAAGCAGGCCAAATGAAAGAGAGGAGCTCTCCCAACAAACTCTGTGTCACTGATATTCCCAGGCTTTCACAGCTAAAACTTTAATTACAAGCCCACTGACAGAACTGCATGAACAAGGGTAATTCAATGGCTTTGATAACCTGCACACAAGTATCTACAATAACATTGCCTGATGCCATTAAACCAGTGGTCAGCAAGGTCCTTGCCAGTGCTGCAAGCTGAGAAAAGAGCCCATTCTGGAACTTCCTGATTTGATTTCCATAGCAGTACAGATAACTGATTTATAGGTAGAAATAATGCCACTTTCCATGCTCAATTGGATAAAACAGCCAACAACAAAAATAGGGTAATTCCTCAAAGTTATTACAGGAGCTTAAGGGTACAGGAAAAAACATCAATGTTTACCTTCACAATGACAAGCACAAGATCTCTCACCATTACAACACAATGCTCTCAATCTTAAAGCAATGCTCTTAATCTTAAATTCAAATTTACAATACCATATCACAATAAACATCTACTTTTTCACACTACTTTGCTTGCTTTTCCAGTGGGATTTAAAAAACTGGATAGTGAACTTTCAAAACATCAGCACTTCTGCACACATTTCACAGCGGGCTACATGAACCTGTCCTGCAGGCTGGTGGTTTACTCTGCAGGGAGTGAAAATTGAGTATTTAACCACAGCCTGGAACCTTTTAACCCAACTTGCCACTGTATCGCAGACTGGAGGGGCATCAGCCCTGAAAACAAGGTATTCCTGCCCTTCCCTGCGGGAGCCAGCACAGATCAAGGCCAGGTTGAACAGGGCTTGGAGCAACCTTGGATAGTGGAAGGTGTCCCTACCCACGGCAGGGGATGGAATGCGACGATCTTTAAGGTCCCTTCCCACCCAAGCCATTCCATGATTCCATGAGGATTTTATGATCTCTGGGTGTGGAACAGCAGGGACATTCCACTCCTCGCCGACGGCTTTGAACATAGAAGGCAGCAAGTCGTGCTACTTGATTAAATTAGTGCATCATCTACCAGTGCTGAGTATATCTCACTCACTCTATAGCTCTGTTTAACAGCTGGAGAGGGTTCTTATCAACCTTGACGAGTCCTTATCAGCCCTGGGCATCCTTCCTGGCGATCTTTGCTCGCCACCCCGCAGACCGGCCGCCGCCTCAGCCTGTGCCCGGGGCAGCCTCGGACCGGCGCTGACACCAAATCCCCGCTGCCAAACCCTGCCCAAAGCTGACATTTTGGGGTGAGGGAGGGACACCCGAGCGGGGCCCGGCGATGCCCGTAGCGCTCCCCCCGCCCGCCGGGCCCCGCGTGAGGGAGCGGCCCCGGCCCCGCCCGCGGACCCCGCTGCTCTCCGGCCCTGCCCGCCGGGCCCTGCCCGCCTCACCTTTGAAGAGATAATCGTACTCGTCGTCGCGGGTGCCCATGGCGGGTGGCGGAGGAGCGGGACCGGGAGCGGAGCGGAGCGGGGCTGGACCCTCCCTGCAGCCGCCGCAGCGCTTCCGCCCTCCGCGCTCCGCCCGCCCGCCCACAGGCGCTTCCGGGGCAGCGGCGCCGCCGCACGACCGCGCCCGGGGCAGCGCCGCGGCCGCGCCCTCAGCGGGGTTAAAGCCAGCAGGGGTCCCGCCGGGCCTCGCCTCCCCTCAAGCACCGACCCCTCTCCGGCACTCCTGGAGGGACAGGCCGCGCTGCGGCAGGGGAGCGGTGAAAGGCACTAGAGGCAGCCCGGAGGGGGTGGTGGCAGAGCGGTTCCATGGTGTAATGGTTAGCACTCTGGACTCTGAATCCAGCGATCCGAGTTCAAATCTCGGTGGAACCTGAATGTTTTCTTCCCTCATTTCGTTTTCTTTTCGGCTTTGTGTACCTTAACGATGCCCGGGCATTCTCTGAGCTGCCCGAGTGAGTCCCTGTGCCCAAGTGACGGATGGGCACACTGAGCTCCCCGGACTCATGTGCCCAAGTGATGGTTGGGCACGCCCTGAGCTCCCTTGGCCTCTTCACACACTGTGATAATCTCACCTCACCTCTTGCCTGCTGCCCAGCAATCTTAACCCCCATCACGGGGTGGGTGCTCTTCTCCTGCCTCCATGGGGAGGCACTGGCCTCACCCCAAAGCCACCCAAACAAGCACATGGGAGCTTGGGGGGGGTTGGTGGGAAGCCCCCCAAGGTCTCACGGATCCGTCCTGTGAACTGAGCTGAAAGGGGCATATGAGCTTGTGGTGGCAGTGGTATGAAGAAGAGAGGCCAACGAACTCTTTTAGCTCATAAAGTGCAAAGAAGGCATGAGCACAGGCCCCTTTCCCACTGCCCACCCTGCTTCTGCCTTCCCAAAATGTTGTCTGGTTCCTCTGCCCTGTGCCATGGGAGACTCTAACTTTGTCATCAGCTTCTCCTGGTGCAGGCTTGAGATCTAAACAACAGAGGATAAAAATAGCACTTGTGTCCAGATGATTGAACTGAATCCCTTACAACTGCTCTTTTCCCACCAGCCTGCCCTCAGCAGCAGCATGTTCGCCATCTCTGCAGTCAGTGGCTGTGTCATCATTGCTGTGTGTGAAAAGTAACCCCCGGGCATTGCAGCAGTGCTGTGCATCAGTTACCGTCTGCTGGCACCATAACCAGCCAGAACGTGATCCTCTGCATTTAAAGATAAATAGTTCATGCTGCCTCTGAGCTTCTGGGTGGGGAAAACAAAACATTAATAACAAAGACACCTGATGTGTGACTGCGGTGTGTCCCACCACAGGAGTACAGAGGCTCTCCAGGAGCATCGTGTGACACTGGAGCATCAGGAGCATCACAGTCTGGGCTCATCCACATCCTGCTGCCAGCCTCTGATGTGCCCTGCACCTCCAGCTCCTCACAGGGGGTAGTGCAGTGGTGAGGTCTATAGGAGTCTGTGTTGTCTTTGGATTCATCCTTTTTATCTCCAGCCAACATGGAACACAAAAAAATCTTGAGCCTGAAAGTGCTGATCCTGGCCCTGCAACCTTTCTCAATCCTCTGGCATTGAGTAGTACATCAAATGGATAACAGATACTTGTCTGTGTAGAGGCCAGGTGTATTTATAATTCAGGAGCTCAGGTATCCATCTCATATCCTATTTGCACTTGTCCACTGAACTTTGTTGTTAAAAAGCTATTAATTTTCACTTGCTGTTTCTCAGACCTGGTTTCATCCTCCAGAACTGCTGTTAGTGCTAAAAACCCTTAAAATAACACAGATGAAGTACTTTTAGCTATCCTCCAGTAAGAGCTGTTCTCCTTTTCACGCCTTGGATTGTGTTTATGAGCCTAGAAACACCCTTAATTTACATTTTTCATGTGCGCAATCATTACTTCCTCTTGCACCACATTGCAGATGTTCCTCATCTGGAACTGACTTACCCTATGCAAGACTTTAGGGCACAGGGTGAGGACAGTGGCTCTTCTGGCTGAGGTACAAATCACAGTCCCCACATTGCTGCACCACTGTCACTTGTTGAAATTCAGCCATTATAAAGCAAAGGCATTTTTACCAATGATTTTTACCAAAACATGAAAAGTTTGCAGATTGTTATGGAGTTGAGCAGCAACAAGGACTACTTCTAGTTAAGCCTGTTTAAATGCAGTTGATCATTTAAAATCAGATTCTTCATGGTGAAAGCTGAAACAGTAGAAAGCTCTGTGCCTAAACAGGAATCAACAGAGCAGGACATGAGGAGAGCATTGAACTAGCAAGGAGCTGCAGAAATTAAAGTCTTATACCCTGTTCAGTCCTGGGTTAATTTTGTTGCTGCTCAAGCCCCAGAGGAGAATATCCAAACCCTCAGGAAATGCCACTGTCAGCACAGGCTGGTTTGGGCTGCTCTGCTCTTTCCCTGTGTCCCCTCCCAGAGCGAATTGCTGCTGTGATGGGATGGCCTGGGACACCTGCCGTGTGCAGGAAACACGGCCAGAAAGCAGAGGTCAGGCCTGGAATAACAGAGACTGTGTGCTCTCCAAGTGACAGGTTTTAATGTGAGAACAGTCACTCAGCACTGGCATTTCTGCTGCACTAATTGCCATTAGTGTCATCCTTGCGGGAGCACTAAATTCATGGCAAACCTTGAATTAGCACGCTCCCATAATTCCTTAACTTAGGCAGAACCATTTGCAGAGGCAGCACGTCCCAAGCAACTGGAGCAGAGACAAGGAATGACACTCAGCTGGGCCTTGGATGTTCAATTTAGCGAAGAAAAGAAGCAGAGGTCACACTCATAACTGTGTATTTATGGGTCTATTCTGGAAATTCATAGAGCAGCTGCCAAAAAGGGCCCAGCACCATTAACATGCAGATGTGTGTCAGGGCTCCCAGCTCTCAGCTGCCCAGCCCCAGGCACTGTGCATCAAGCTCTCCCTGCACCAAATTCTTACTTCATTCTCCACTTCCCTCTTCCCACCAGCTCCTGAGATCCCCCAGAGTAATCTGGCCTAATAAAGTGGAAAATTTGCCACCATCTTTGATGGTTGTGGCATTCCCACAACAAGGTCAAGGTGTCTTTGCAGAGCACACTGGTGGTATTTGACATGGGAATGGCAGAATGTGAAACAGGGATGGCCAGTATTTGCTGCTGGTCCCAGCGGAAAACAAACAAACAAACAAAAACCCACCAAAAAAAGGCGTTCTTCTGGCTCTGAAATCCCTGTTTGCACTTTGCAAATCCATCTCTTTGCAAAGCTCGGAGAAGATTTGGAATTGGAAATCACAATAATTCAAAATTGTCCTTGAAGGGCTGTTGACCCAAATTCTCGTTTCCCAGATAAAAGCAGCCCCTGGCTTCCCCAGGGCAGAAAGCAGGAAGGACAAAAGCAAAGCCCCAGAACTGTGTTTTATCAGAGGAGAAATATTTCCTAAGGGGAAAATTCAATCAATACTTTGCAATTTCCTAACAATCCATGAATCATTGCAATTATGCAGAGATAATTCAAGCTTTCCAATCCAGCTGCTAAATTAGAGAAAAGCGTACTCTTAGCATGCACTATCCCCAGTTCGACATGTCAGTCAGAAAAAAACCCTTCAAAAATAAAATCCATCCCACTGAAATTAAAAAACCCACAATTCTCTTTAAAACCCTAGACCAATTTAAAGGGTTTACAATGTATGGGGATTCTATTTTTCAGGTATTTCTATGCCACAGGTAGGAATAATGAAAATGGAGTTAATATGAATTTTTCTGTTGATAATTCATTTGCATTCCATCACCTGCTATGTCCTTTCTGATTTCTACAGCTCTAAAAAGAAAAGGTATAAGAAGAAATAGACCAAATCAAAATTAATTTCTAAATTAGCCTTTTCTTTCCTAACCTTGAAGCTGGCATAAGAAAAAAGATCTGCATCTGAGCAGATTTTTTTATGAAATCAAATCTCATTCTGGTTTTGCAGTTCTTTAGGAATCCCTGCAGCACTGCAGAAAGAGTGGGAAGGCAACAGAAAAATTAACTATCTTCTGGAGACATTTTTCACTAGGACAATATTATGGTAAGCAGAAATGAAGGAAAGTTTTCAGTGTGTTTTGGGAACAGGAATTGTGTGCAAGACTCAATGATTTGGTGTTCCTTGTGATGACTGTCAAAATGAAGTCATCAGTTTCCTGAATCCATTCTGGACTCAACACTCACGTCTTTGTCTGTGTCTGCTGCCTCCAGAGACACTAGCAAGATAACCCTGGCAGCCCCAGTAAACCTGCTGGCCAAGATATAATTTCATAGAATCATCACTCAAAATCTTCTTCCTCTTACATGCCCTGCCAGAGGGGTTTATTTCCTATCTAGGGTCAAAATTTGCTTGATGTTGGAGTTGGTACCAGGCAAATGCAGCGACAGCAGCGCAGGCGTTATCACGTGGCCCATCATCTTCTAATTGGGATTCAAAAGATCAGCCCTGGGGAATGAAGAAGTACTTTGGGTTCTGTGGCCAAGTCATTCTCTGCTGAAACAACCAGCAGGGCTGCCTGGCTGTGCTCAGCATGGCCACGTTGTTGTGGAGCTGCACGATTGTACTGGGAGCCAGACTGAGACTGTGAAACTTTGCTCATTAAGATCATTAGAGAGCTGTCAGATGGAACAACTGGGATGGCTTTGATCTGGCAGAATATCCTTTCTCCTGTTCCCAGACCTTGGGAACCATCCAGTTTTCCATAATTTTTTTTTCAAGTCATTCAAACAATGCTCTTTGGGTTTTCTATAAGTTGCAATAACCTCTTCAGGCAATCTGGTGGCTGTAACAGCTATAACAAGATTAATTTATTAAATAGAAACCCTGATATTTCAGTGACTCCTCTATAAATATATTCACAGCTGGTTTTGCCAAGAAAATTACAAAATGTTGCTGATAATCCCAAAGATATTCCCTATAAATCCACTAGGTGTCCTACTGTTTTCAAGCAATTAGGCTCAAGGTTTGTTTGGGTTTTTCCCTAGTTTTGCCAGTGAGGAATTAGTTGGAGGCTTTAGTGGAATTAGGTCTGGGTTTGCAGGTTGAGGAGACGTGTACGTGTGGTTTGTGTGACACAGCAGGACATCCGGCTCACAGCGGCAGCGCTTTTGGCAAATGCCACTAATGTTTCCCACAGAGACCAACTCAAGGTTACAGGCTGGAAGAGAAAAAGGGAAAAGAATCTGCCTTCCTCTCCTGGGAATGCTAAACAAGATCCAGCCGAGCCAAATCCTCTTTTCAGTCAACCTTGGGCATCTATTTATAGGACTGCTAAAGCGAGGCCAACGCTGACCTCAAAGGTGGTGGCAACGTGCGTTAACCTTCATGGGAGCTGCTCTGCACAGGCTGTGATTGTGACATTCCTGGTCACTGTCCTCATCCCTGACGGGTGTCCCCTGATTACCAGTGCCTGTCAGCAAAGGCACAGCACACGCTCACAAGGTGCCTTGTCACTCCAACACAGGGGGCATGAAAATACATACCAAGAAAAGCAAGCTGGAAAACAGCCGGAGTTTCATCTCAGAAATATACTTGGGGTGGAGTGTGGCCATTGGACAGGCTCCAGCTGCTTGGCTGCTCCTCCACGGTGTGACCTGGAGCACACACACTGTATCAATTGTGCTATCCAGGACATCCCTCCTCTGCCTCCAGATTTGTTGCTTGCACTGAGCCCTGGGTATCTCCTAGGTATTGAAAAAGCATCTTTCATTATTCCAGTAGTTTTCAGTGCTCAAAAATGCAGTATTTCAAATAGAGAAAACTGCAGGGTGATTTTTGTGGTCTTGTAACTGAAGCACAAATCACATTCTGTGTAATCCTCCCAGCCTTACCCTCCCAAACAGGGGCCATTGCATTTGCAAACACCTCTACTGCCACAGCTTGAATCTACCCCAGATCTATGCAAGGCAACTGAGGAGAAAATCTGTTTTGTTTTCTATTTACCAAATGCCTGAGGCAGATATGCTCTCAAAAAATGTGATTGTCTCTTTTTCCAGTCGGTGCTTCATGGCCAGAAGTCCTGCCCAGGGCTATTGGCTCTGCAAACAGGCACTGGGCAGGGTATCAGCACCAGTTTAATCAGAAACTGCAAGGGGAATCAGAGGGGGAACAAGAGCCTCCTGTCCTTGGCCCACCAGGACTCCTTGCCATCAGGCACTGCGCATCACGGGAAATGCCGAGCATCTGTCCTCTGCCATGTGTCACTGCACTGCCTCTCTTCCCTGCTATCTGTGCTCAAGGTAGGGCAGTCATTTTCCTGCAAGAAGAAAAGGATGCTCGTATCTTCCCCCTGTGTATCTGCAGGTACCTGCTGCAGCCCCACCCCTGTGCAGGGTGCACCATATGCTGGCTGTGAGGGAGTTTAACCTGGTCCGGCGCCTGTGTTTGCTGTGACACACAACAAACACCTCGAGCCTTGCCATGATTCAGAGCATAATGTGTGGGAGCCATCTGGTCCCGTAGCTGAAGGAGAAAACGGAAAATCTGATGAAAGCACAAACAGTCACAATGAGAGACAGAAAAGATGTGTTGATATTCCAAGCAGAAGTTTCCTTCTGTGGGGGGTAATCTCATCATCCATTGCCTCTTTCCTGCTCCTTCCTCTGGAAACCTTCTGTCAGCCAGGTTGCACTCTCAGCTCTGGGAGTAGTCACACCTATGGGATGCTAAAAATATGTTTCATGTGCTTAAGCAAACCTCCCGAGACAAGAATTTGCTCAGCAGCCAGCTGTGCAGTGAACAAGATGTGCAAGATGCTTGCAGCACAGCACATTTTATGGAGTTTGGATTGATCCAGAACTTTGGCTGGTTTAAGATGTGCTCTTGAATGGGATTAGTCACTAATATTGTCTCACTGCTGTGAGACAGCTTATGGCTGTGACAGACTGAATGGAATTTCACCTCAGCTTGCCTAGATATTCTCAGCTCTGGAATGGAGTTGTATTTGGGAGGGACTGAAGCACCAGGGGAGAAACAAGGAACCCAGTGCAGTGGATGGGATTGATCTTGGGATGGCTTTGATGTGGCAGAGTTTGTGCATAACTTGTCCAGGATACAGGGTTAATAAAAGTTGTTTCGTTGTATTTTGCAGCCAGTCTGGGTTTCCCTCATTCTGACCCTGGTTTCTGATGTTTGGAGGGCACAGGGAAAGCAGGGAGACAGAAGATGCCTATTTTAGTTCTTCTCTGCAGGGAATGCACACATTTCACACAGGTACACATTTGTTTCCTCTGACACCAAATTAATGGGAATTGATGTATTGATTCTACAATTCTTCTAAAAATTGCTTCAAGTTTTGGCTTGCTTTCAAGCTGGTTAAATGTAATGTGCACACAGTTCAAGACAGCTATTTAATTAGTCTAATATTAATATAGTTTAGAAAATTCAGTTCCCTGTGAAATGCAGAAGGTAAAAAGCATAGAGAGCAGCCCAGAAAGGCACTATATCCTGGACTCATTCCACAGTGAGGGCTGCAGGTGAGGGGGGGATTCTGCCCTTCTGCCCCACTCAGGTGAGACCCCACCTGCCTCCAGCCCTGGGGAACAACAGCAGAAGGATTTGGAGCTGCTGGAGCAAGTCCAGAGGAGGCCACGGAGATGCTGCAAAGGCTGGAGCCCCTCTGCCCTCTCTGGGAGAGATGGGAATGTTCAGTTTGAAGAAAAGAAGGCTCTGGGGAGACCTCAGAGCCCCTTCCAGTGTCTACAGGGGCTCCAAGACAGCTTGAGAAGGACTTTGTACAAGGGCCTGGAGGGAGAGGACAAGGGGGAATTGCTTCCCACTGCCAGAGGGCAGGGATAGATGGGATATTGGGAAGGAATTGTTCACTGTGAGGGTGCCAAGGCCCTGGCACAGGTGCCCAGAGAAGCTGTGGCTGCCCCTGGATTCCTGGAAGCATCCAAGACCACATTGGATGGGGCTTGAAACAACTTGGGATAGTGAAAGGTGTCCCTGCCCATGGCAGGGGTGGCACTGGATGACCTTTGAGGACCCTTCCAACCCAAACCATTCTGGGATTCTATTCTATGATACGGTAATAACCTAAGTCAGTCATTTGTCAGTCTCAAGGGTTAAATCCACTGTCTCTATGACTATTCCTATATTTAAGTAAATAAATGCTGGCAAAGCAGTCACCTCAGGTGACTGTAGTCAGGTACTCAGCTACTGCATTTGTAGACTGTGGGAACGTCTCTGTGCCAGGTAGGCTCCTGGTCCTAAAAAGAGAAATAGCTTGTTTTAGGAATGGAGTAAGAGTCCTGTATTTTCTTCTTTGATCACTCTGTCTCTGCTTTTCTGATCTCACTAGGACAGTTACTTGATGCTTCTGTATTTTGAGTGGCAAATAAAAAAAAAAAATTGACTCCTCCAAATATTTGAAGCCATCTTTGTGTTTCAATTGTTTTCTAGCAAAACAGCATCCATCTGCAGTTCAAGAATAGAACATATAAAAAATATATAGAATTACAAAGCACAGAACATAGAATTTCTGGGCAAAATTCTCAGTTACACTTACATAACTCTGAAATAGTGTCTTCCCCTTTCTTGATGTTATTGTGAACCCCCTTTTCATCTCATTGTGTCAGAGCCGTAGGATCTACCATACATGGCTAAATCCGATTTCATCACAACTGTTGCAATCTCCTAGACAAAATTACAATCTCAGAGGAAGTACATAAAGATGCATGGGCCACAATATCCTAAAAATATGCTTCTGTCAGTTGTTCTCTGTTAGTAGTTTTCCATGCAAATGAAAATACCATGGTAGTGGAGAACTGCTGAACTAGGAGCAGAGATTTTCTCTACACACACAAGCAGAGAATCTGCATTATTTGGCTGAGCTCCTTTATAAAATATCATGTTCAACAGCTCTTAGCTCTTTCTTTAAACAAAGAAAGGGTTTGCACTAAATTGTTTGATATTTATTTTGTGTAACTTTGTTCCTTGGCTGTCCATGCTATAGAAATGTTGTTTTGCTCCAAGAAGACAGATTGCCTGGGCTGGAAACCCCAGCCCTGATCCAGGGAAGCACATGGCTTCCTTACAATGATTACGATGAATATAATTACTATTCAGTATATGGGGCGATTGTTTTTTGTGTTTAAAACAGAACAAAACAAAACAAAACAAAACAAAACAAAGCAGGTTTGGAAAGGAAAACAAAACCTTAGAAAAAAGAATTGTTAAATAGGAAGTGGTTGACTTTCAGGAAGTAACTCCATATGCAGATTCTGCTATCCAGTGTTTCCAGTCATCAGAGAATGGAAAGAAAAAAATGCCATTAAATATCCCAATGGTCCTTTAGAAAATAATGCACCTCCCTTTCTGTAGGTATAACATTTTACATCTCCTGTCCAACAGCTGGTGGTGTCCAAGGCCAAGCGAGCAGGACGTGGAATGCAGAGCCTGACGTTTTTCAGTGGTTGCTGAAGGCAAAACCATCTAAAGCTGTAGCAGATGTTCACTTGCTTCCTGTCTGCTTATCTGCCCTGCAAAGGCACTTGGGTTTTGTGCTTGTTGTGCCAAGGGTAGCTATGGAGATCTCGTACATGCTGTGCAATAGTGATACACTGAAAAGTTCTTTATGTATTTGGTTAAGAATGAGCAAGAAAATATTATGGTTTCTAAGAACTCACTCAAATTTTCCATATGTACATTAGTCATTCCCCTCGCACGACACGAAAATGACAGTGTATAAAATTACTTAAAAAATACATTTCTGCAGTGAAGATGTTCATTTGGCCTTGGTGTGCTCGTGTTTTATACATTGTTTCTAGCATTATGAAATAAAGAATAGTATATCCAACCAACTGTATTTCTCCAAGGCCTTGAAAATGCTCCTGAAGAGTTTTTAACTGTCAATTTAAATATCACTGCCACTAATCCTTTTTCTTGCACCTCAGCTCAGTTTTAATTCCTGTTTATATTAATTATGAGCTCCTGTAAATGATAACTTTAATATGAATGATTACATGCAAGTGTTAATGCAGTGCTCCATCTATTCTAGGGCTTTGAGATAGTTTAATGAGACTGATTTTTACACTGATGCATTTAAATTAATATGCATTCCCAATGCAGACAAGACCCAGGGCAATTAAGTTCATTACTTATTAGATGGGAGTTCTTTTCCTCCATGAAATAGAAGAAATAAAAGAATTTATTTTATGTAAATTCTAGCCCAGATGTTTTGCTTTAAAGGGTAGCAGAAAAGGATGGATTTGGAGTGGTTCCTTTTCCAGTTGAAACTGGAAACCAAAAGTGACAGCTTTGGCTTGTCACTAGTAGACATGGTTTTAGATATTCCTGTGGGATAAAGAAGAGGAACAGTGGCTCTGTTGGTGTTTGCCACATTTCATGTAACACTATCCAGGAAAAAGAGCACTAGGTAATCATTATTGCACTTTTAAATTGTTGACAGCATTGCAAATTCGCGTTAACCTGGAAAATGCAAACAGTGTGCACAGAGTATTCCTTCTAGAGGTGATATTCAGTGTATTGCAACATCACAGCCCATAGTCCAGGAGGAACTGAAGCCCTTTGGGACAGTTGGTACCACGGGAAGTAGGTGTGGACATTCTTTTGAGAAAATGAGCTTCCATATGAAAGCTGGAGTCCTAAAATTCAGTCACCTTCCTGTCCGTAAAGGCACACAAGGACAAGGCAATGAATGAATCAAAAGAGAAAAGTTGTTGGAATTAAGAGATCAGGACTTTATGCGAAGGACAGACTTGCGGGCAAAGGATGATCTGAAGAATGCAGCGATAGAAACTGCCTGAAGCATCTGGGAAAACACAAGAAGGACAAAGATAAAAGAGGAAGAGAGGGAAAAAGGGGACCCAGAAGTCAAACTCGTATGAGTTGGGAATGTGGAAAAGGTGACCACAATTCTGTGGGTGAGTTCCTGGAAGAGATGCAGTAAATATATTAAAAAAGCAACATGTTGGTACTATGACTGGGTAAGAGAGTTTTTGTTTGAAGTGTTTGAAAATTGAGGTCACAGTATTTAGACTTGGATTGTAAGGGGTAGCACGGTTGGAAGCAGGATGGATGAGATGGTTTAACGGGGCTTCATTGTAGTCACATTAATTCAGTTTAAATAATTAATTCTCTTTTAAATTGACTCTATTCTGCACACTTGACATTTTGGAAAAGCTGCCATTGCCTGGCCTTCTGGTAAATGCTTTTGCATGTGTTTTCCATTGTTTCCATCTTGAAAAAAAAATCCTTGTCACTAACAGGAACCATCAGCAGCACGGAACAAATCGACTTGCCAAGGACATTTCCTCCCATCTCATTATTTATACTGGAAATATTCCTTTTTTTGTATCAAGGGTCAGCGTTATAAACAATTTTTTAAATTGCCATTTATAAAGGTACGTTTTTACTGTATTATGAGTCAAATTCAAACTTGGTTATGTAAATTACTTTCTGTGCATCAACATTTGGTCATACATTTTCCAAGGAGGTGATCAAGCAGTTTAATTAATAATCAAGTCACAGTTCTCTCTGTCCACCTCATTATGTAGAGTCCCTGACCGTTGCAAGAGAGGGTCTCCCCCAGGTACAAATCAAAGCAGATACATCACCCTCCCTCTTCTACTCTTAGCACATTGATTTTGAGCCTCAAGTGGCTGAGATTGAGTGGATCTATAATGTTATTTGGCACAAATTGGGTTAAACAGGTTTGTGTTTTCTCTCCCATCCTTTCTCAGCTCTTGGTTGTGGCCCAGTTGCTAAGAAAGTGTTCATCCGCTCTAAACTCCCCCATGGAAGTGGCAGTGCTCTATTTCAAAGGAACACAAACGTAATTTTGGGGGGGTGGGTCTGTTGAGGTTGGGGCTCCTTCAGGTAACCTGGAGCCAACCCTCTGAGAGCTCAGCAAAGGGCAGAGCCTGGGCTGACCTATATTCACAGTGACTCACCGTGAGATTCAATGTTCTTCCTCTGTTTTGCCGGTTTCTCAGCAGTTGCTGAGGCTTTAAACAAGGGCACTCTTACCTAACGCAATCGATGGATGAGCAGTTAGGATCCAAACTAATGCAGCCAGTATTTGTAATAATAGAAGGGCACATTCCAAAGCTGTTACAGAAGAAAAGAATTTCAGATAATTAGGAGAGGAGTTGGGCAGCGATACAGATTTTAAGAGTACCCAAGATAAAATAACAGATACTAAAAATATCTGTATTGAGATGAAATCCTCATGACTCAGTACTTGAGCCAACTTCCATTCTCTAGGAATTAGTAAGGAAACCATCCAAACAGGGTAGATCGTGGTATATTGCCTTACTCTGGGTTTACACTTACACTTCAAAATGTATCTCATACTGAAAAAGGTCAGACTCAGGTCTGACTTTTCAGGGCAATTGCAAATTTTTAAAAATACGTTCTGTAGCTGTAGCTTTAAAAAAAAAAAAAAAAGTGAGTTTATTTCTATCTAGGAAAAATTGAATAGAGAGCACACTGGACCTTGAAAGGCAAAAGCACTGACAGCAGGACCAGAGATGCATTCCTTGTGACAAGCAGGACATAATTTTTAATACCTATGACTCTCTAGCTAATAACTGAGGAGTGGTCGATCCAGCTTGCAAATAGAAACACAAGAGTTCCATTTCTTCTCTTTTTTTTATTTTCTGCATTAAATGTTCTCCAACTAGATGGAAAACTTTGAAAATATTGAAGATACTGTAAGCATGAAAAGTATTTTGAAAGAAATTAGTATTTTGAAAAGTATTTGACGTTCTGTAGAATCTCAGAAAAGCAGAAATCTGTGTTAGGAGAACTTCAGCTACAGTCTGGGTCAGATTTTCAGGGCAGATGTGTCAGGTGCAGTTCCTTGGGAACTCTCCATGCCAGTTAGTGAGAAGACTGACCCAATGTTTTCTCACCGTACAAAATAACCTTTCTGTTTGATGATGTCATGTGCATGAAGCACTGCTTGGATTTCCACAGCAGAGTCCTGTTTAAGCTTGTTTGGGAGAAGAGATTTCATCTCAGAACAGTTTCAAACAAGGAGTTTAGCAAATCTCTTTGGTACATCTTGACTGATCTCAATCAGTTTTCAGAATTTTAATGATCTGGTTTTATTTCCAGATAATGACTATTTATGTAAATGAGAGGCCTTATAAATAAATATGGAAATTATTCTGTAATATTCATTACAGGCTTTATGGTTCAAACACTTATTTTACTAAAGACAAGCAGTGCTGGGGATTGTTTTTGAGTTTATTAATTTAGTTACTTTGTTAGTTTTATTTTAACTTGACTTACATGTGTTGGGCAGTATTTCCTGAACTAAAACAAGGTGTACTGTGTGCCTGGATATATCAAAGGATATTGAGGGATAATAAAAATCAAAATGCATCATACAGTGGTAGTAGTAAATGGAACCCAGACTTCAGAATGTTTTTGTCTAAGAATTAAATAAATGAGTTTTACTTGGAGAATCTCAGCTTAAGTGTTGTTAGCCATTTACTCAAAAATTAGTTTTAAATTAATTATAATCCTTTGCACTTCTATAGCTCCTTCTCTTGAGAATATCAGTAGTGTTCTACAAACATTAATTAAGCCTAATAGTACTCCTGAGAAGTGGTTAAGTGATAGATATACTTCACCCACCATGCTATAAGCAATCTCAAGAACAAAATACAAAAACTTTAAACAGCAGGACTACACAGGAGTTCAGAGCCTGAAGTAGCCCTGTCATGCAAAACTGTGGGGAAGGTTTAGCTACATGGAATACAACTGCTTGGCCTGGGCACGATTTGAAGGGGAATAAAAGTAGGGGAATAATAAAGAACTCTTCACTAGAAATCTCTAGTGAAGGAAAGTGGTTTTCCATGGCCCCACAGTATCATGTGGTGATGAATTGAATACTGATTCAGAGGAAAACTGCTATTTGCAGAAATCACCCCCAGATGGGCCAAGGAGCAGGCATCCACATGGAACCTTTAAGGCTGATGCATGAACAGCAGGGATGGCAGTTAAGTCCTCTCACCCCTGAGGGAACAGGAGCTGCTGAAAATAGCAACAAACCAGCAGTATCAGTGTGTACATTTACAACCCCAGACTGTTATTTTTGCTGGCAAATCTGCATGCACAATTTCCTTCCTGATATTACTCCACAAAGAGCAGCTTTTGTTATCTGGCATTACTGATGACAGCAATACTTAAACCAGGTTAGTGCTGGCACAGACAGCAAGCTGGCTTTGGCAGATGCATTAGGATTCGGGCCATCCTCAAGCAACCCTTCTGCTGTCCCGTGCTCACAAAATGGGCTGCAAATATTTGTCTGGGAGCTTCCAGTGTCTGCAGGAAGAGCCATTCCAGAAATATGCTCCAGCTGTACACACTGATTGCCCGCTAATGACAGGACAAGAGGTATGGATGGCATCACTTGCTTGACACGCCAACCCGCAACACACAGCCAAGCACAACTTCACTGTTTTCTCTCCGACTAACACCAAAGGCCATCCCCTGCCTCTCTTACCATTCCAAAGCTGATAGCTGCTGCCATGCTGCAGTGCCTTGTGAATCATTTTAGCAGTTGCCGAGGGAAACTTTACGCACAGCCTAAGTCCTCAGATGCGCACTCTGAAATTTTGAGGAAGCAAATCGGTGCTGGAAAGGGAAATGATAATGAGTTTGCATCACATTTTTATTTATAGAAATGACTTGGAAGCAGCTGGATCTCCTCCTTGGGTACATTTTCTTTCCTTTTGGTTTCCCAAGCATTTCTATGCTTTTGGGACCACAAACTGTCCCATAAATATTGGCAATACGTGCTTGCTGAGAAATTCTACCTGCTGGAGAAAAAGATCTCATTTTATCCAAGTGGAATGCCTAGATACTGCAGCTAGACAATTAGGCTTTATCCTTACACATATACAGTAATATTCTTTATTTGCATTTGTGAATTGTAATTCATGACACACATGACTCCAGCACTTCTGCTGAGTTCATTGGCCTTTGGATCAGGGCCTGTATTTGCTTAATTTCCCCATATTTTCAGCTGCTTCAGTAATTACTTTACCTAGAGAAAGGTCTGAAAAATCTTTTCTTTTTTTTTTAATACATATATGATATTCTATTTCCTGTTTTATAATGCAAAGTCAGTAGGTTCTCTGGAGTGCTAAAAGCTTTTCAGAGATGCTATACTTGAATCAGTAAAAGGAAGGGTGACTGCACTGTTGTACTGCTGCACCATAATATTTAAATGCTTGATTATTTCATAATCTGTCCTAGAATTTAATCATTCCAAGCAGGGACGGTCTCTTTATGTCAAAAGGGATAAGTTCCAGATTTACAAATATGCATGTATGAAAAAACCCATGAAGATGTTGCTTCATTTCCAGTGTGATTCCAGCTTGCCAAAGGCTCCATTTCATTGCATAACCCTCCGGATGCAGATCCATTACTGCACTGTAAAGTGGGTTACTGGACAGGGTAAGGCAATTCATCTTCTGAAATGCAGAGTCTTGTTTTGCCAGTTATGGAGTTTATAATTATCCATTATCATTATCTCCATAGTTATTTTTACCAAGGTTACAGATAGGTCTATTTGAAAAGTATTCTGTTGGGTTCTTTTGGAGGTTCATCCTTCCCCTGTAGAGGTAAATGAGCAGTGCACACCAAGCAGCACAATGAGCAGCACAGCCAAGAGAGTTCAAAAGGCATAAAACTGGTGAGAAAGTGAACAGACTAAGTCCCCAACTGCACACTTAAGGAACTGAACTAAAATTGTTTTGCTTATAGAAGCCAGTGTCTGCCAGGAAAAACTGGGAATAGTGATAGTTGCAATTTTTTTTTTTAAAGCACTTTTGAATCCCCATGAATTATAAATCATCAAGCTCACAATCCTGGGACAAAGTCTCTTAAAATCATGTCCTGGGACAGCAGACTTCTCCATTCTATTCCTGGCTCTGTCATTGACCATCTGCCACTTGTCCTCTGCCTTGCCTGAGTTTACCCATGTGTAAAATGCACTTAAAATAAGCTAAACCAGACTTTGAAAATTACTTCAGTGCCACAAGCTAGGAATTTGGGGTTGTAACATGGAAAAAAATCGTTCTGTGGTTGCTGGTCCATAAAGAGCCTGCGTGTCTCTCTGGCTGCACTATGGGGGAGGCTAAATGTGGCTGCCAGGGCTCCACCCTGCACTTGAGAGGCAGCAGAATCCCACACGAAGTGTGCTTGGTGCCTGCCCACCTGCACTACATGCAGTTGTTAACTTGGGTAATTAGCTTACCATGCACAACAAGAATCTGATCCAACACTGACTGGAATTAATAAGTGGACTTCAGTGACTTAATGATCTTGGGCTCAGGTCTTCATGTGCAAGAAGAGACCCTTGCTCGGAGATCCTGAAAATCCCTGGGAAGGGAAAGGCTTTGTCTGACTGACACATAGACACATCTCTGTGCAATGAGCCTGGCAGGAGCTGGGCACACAGTAAATCTGTCTCTGCCTGTACAGTAGCACCATTCACTGATGCTGCTCTTTATTCACAAATAAATACAGAACTACAGTCACGATTTTTCATAGGCCCTTTTGCACGTGGCTTTGGAAGAGCCTTAAAGTGGAAAATTGATGACGAGCTCCACAGGAAAGCTTTGCAGTGGGATTTGTTAGGAAAGGTGACTTGATAAAGGTGGTGACAAGCTAATAATGAAATGGAACATTGCAATTAAATGTGCTGCTGGGGAAGAAAGTGTGCCACAGCCAAGAGCATGAGCAGCAGGTAGGTCAGGGAGAGAATGCAGCAGAGGCTTGATGGAACAGGGTAGGAAGGAGGGGGAGATGTAAGAACAAGAAAGACAGGACAGAGATAAACACTGTTAGCTGTGATAGCAGTATGGGGCAGAAACTACTTTGGTGTTTGTATCAGGCCTTGCAGAGACAGAACCCTGTCCCTGACCGCAATTTGTTGACATTGACACAATCTGTAATTAAATGCAGATAGTCCTAGAAGGACAGAAACGGGGGAGGGAAACAAATTAACAGCGAAACAAATTAACAGCAAAACAAAGACAATCTGCACAACGTTTCACTTATAAAAGAACTGAAAAGTATGAAAACTGCCAGATAATAGTTAAGAATTCTGTTTCTCTAAAATGAGTTCCCATTAGAAATAGTCCAGAATATTTTAATGGTTATGAACTTAAACCCTGCAAAGTGATATTCATACATCAGTGCAGGGATTTTGCTCAGTATACAGGCAGCTGTAACAGTACTCTTAGAAGTAGGAACAGACCCATTAATCTTGGATGTTAACACTGAAGACTAAAATTTATGCCTACCTGAAAAATGAGCAAGGGTAGAGAGGACAGAACAGTTTGCATATCAAAAATTACTAACACTAGCCAGAAGATGGACTTCAGTATTGCTATTTACTTGAAAAGCATTTCCAGGATTCAAATATATCGGAAATTGATTTAGAAAAGTCTCTACCAGCACACCAAATAATTTAAGGACACGCTACTGAATGCAGAATATCTTGCTGTAGTGAACAGTGACGTTCTTGGTCTCTCACTTACCCCACTGTCTATTGTCGGGAGAGACAAATTCTTTATGGGTGTGGCTAGAAATGCATTTCACGCAGAAACACAAGGAATGGGCAATGTTCTAGTAGTCGCTGACACATTCCTTACTCGGTTTGCTGCCTGTTGAGGAAAAAAAAAAAGACTCAGCTCCCAAATATCAATCCTGGCAGCGCAGAGCTGTGCCTGCATGTGCAGGCTTGCACATGGGTGCTCCTGCCCAGGTAGACACTGACTTGTGTCAGCCATCACATTTCCCGTATACGGGGATATGAGGAGCAGCATTTCTGCTATAAACAATTTAATTAACAAAAGCATGTGGGGAAAAACTGTTATTTTATACTTTTTTGCTTTTATATTCTCCTATTTGGTCAGATTTTCAGAGGGATGAGGTAAACCAAGAGAGTAGGTCTAAACGTATCTGAGTATTTACAGGTCAGTTTTGATAAATTCACAGTATTTACACATTCAGAGCTTCATATGAATTTTATGTCTTTAATAACGAGCCACATCTAAACCCTCAAGCCAAACATCCAGAACTGAGGTAAGGCTGAATTCAAACTCAAAATTGTATGGTTGGAACCTATCCTTAAGCAGGACTTTGGTATAAAATTTGGAAATTCAGGGTTGCAGTGGACAAGGTGCCAGAAAAGTAGTATTTATTTCTGTGTGGGTACAGGCAGGAGGACTCGTTCTGTTGCGCTCAGCAACATCTTGACACGCTGCACTAATCTTAGCTGCACGCTCTTAAAAGATTATTTTTGTCTCGTGTTCTTTTTCTAGTCTTTGATGCAACAGCCTGCTTCGAGTTACATCAAGCCTACAGAAAATCCCTCGGTTTTCTCATCCCTTGTTTTCCAGACAGCCGGCACCTCCTCCGGGTCCAGGCGACGGGCGCCGCAGGTGAGCCAAATCCCGGCCTATTTGGGCCAGAGATTAATTTCTGTTTAAATTAAAGATGCTGTCTGGGTTAAAACGCTGAGATGGGGGAGGCCAAGTCGAGCCCATGGTCTGCGCGCTGTGTTTTAGGCGCTTCCACTTAGGGCGCCCCGCTCCCATTCAGGGCTCGGAGCCGCCGGCGCCGCGTTCCGTGAGGGGGAAGGCGGGAGCGGAGGGGCCGCGTTCCGTGAGGGGGAAGGCGCGAGCGGCGGAACCGCGGTGCGAGGGGGAGCGCTCAGAAGGGACCAGGTGGGCGGCGGGGCACGGCCGCCTCCCGCTCAGGAGCCGCGGGACCCGGCGGGCGCCGTCCCGCGCCCGCCCCGCCGCGATCACGGGTCGCCTCCCGCCTCCCCCGCCCCGTGACAGCCAAGATGGCGGCGGAGGGGAGGGGGGATCCCGCCTGAGCCGCCCACACGGCGGGAGGCGGCGGGGGCGAGCCGGGCTCCGCTGAGATGAGATAAGGGCGCGGGCACCGAGCGCGCTGCCCCCCGAACCCCTTCACCGCCCCTTCCTCGCCCCGGGGAACGCGGCCCCTGCCTGAGGTGAGGGTGGCGGGGCTGTCATCGCCGCGGGGCGCGGACTGGGGGCTTCTCCGAGGCGATGCCGCGGGTTGGGCGCTGCCGCGTTCCGGGGCCGCCGGGGAAGGGGCGCGGGGCTGTCAGCGGGGGCGGGGAGGCCGGCGCTGGCGGGCCAGGGGCTGAGGCGGCGCGGGGGCAGCGGTAACTTTCCGCTGGGCCGCGGTGGGTGGGGGAAAACTTTCTCCTTTCTCCTTGTGCCCGTCGGCTCGAGGCTCCCGCCAGCCCCGGCCGGGCCCGAGGGGCTCCTCGGGGCGCGGGGCTGGCCGAACCCTCTCCGCCGACCTGCCATGTTGTACGGGCTGCACGCCGGCGGGCCGGGGAGTGTGCGTGTCCCCGGATCCGCGTGTGTGTGCGCGTTCCCCAAAGCCCTGTGTGCGCTCCCTGGATCCGCGAATGTGCGTTCCTCAGACCCCCGGGTGTGCGCCTTGCCCCGATCCCCGTGGGTGTGCGTGTCCCCCAAATCCATGTGCGGATTTTCCGCGCAGCACCGCTGCGTCAGCCGGAATTGCCCAGTGGTGCTCAGCCCCACGGTGCGTGTTTCTGTCCCGACTTTCCCTTCGGCAGCCTGGGTTACCCTATACCTGGATTCATGCGACGCGCTGGACACGGTAGTAGAAATTAGCCCTGGCATTTTTATCGTGGTTCTGTCATGAGGTCTGCATGTAGCACAAGTTGCTGGCCAGGGGATGATGGTATTCAATAACTTCCCAGTGATGGCTCTTATTAAGAAGTTATTTCAAACAGGCTGCGTTTAAAAATGTGCTGCTTCTCCTTTGCTAGAAACGACATGTTGACTTTCTGCCTAGTTCTGAAACTTCATTTTTGAATTAACTGAGTGGAAGTATGGTGTTCTGGATGGCTTTTTACTTCATTTCACAATTTCTTCTGGAACTGTTGCTCAACTGGAGGTTTCCGTAAAAAGTGTTACATTACAGTACATAATATTTCACTTTTTGAATGATTAAACACAGATATGTTATCTTGGCAAGTATCTGGTAGT
Organism: Nicator chloris; assembly: GCA_013400495.1. Classification (NCBI taxonomy): domain Eukaryota; kingdom Metazoa; phylum Chordata; class Aves; order Passeriformes; family Pycnonotidae; genus Nicator; species Nicator chloris. The sequence goes on from WAAE01013231.1 coordinate 78,742, forward strand.
TTAGGGAAACTAATTGAGTTAGTCTAGCCAAGGAAGGTCGAGGGGGAGTAAATGGATTATTTCTGGTTTGTGTGTCTAGCATGCAAGCCTTACTTTGTAAGAGTCTCTTGCTTTTCTCATCTTTTTTTAAAAAAGCCATGTATTTAGAGTATTGGAGAAACTTCATCTAGCTTTTAGAGTGTTGAGGAGTCTAAATTTATTTAAAGTGAGCATTAAAGTGGAATTCTGGTAAAGGGAGCTGTTTCTTAGGGGCTATCGTGACTTGGCATTGAAATAGTTTAATTATCAAAAATAGGGCATTAGAGTTTCTGTGGTTAGCTTGGGGAAGGGGAAAATTGCATGGAGCCTTAAAGACAGAACAAAAAAGATTAAGCGTCTCTACAGTCTTAAGAGCTTCTGTGATGTCTGTGTTTTACTTCTGGAAATGTTGTGCTCCAGCTGGATGGGTACTTTCCTTGAGTGGCTTCTGGTCCTTTGGAACAGGCGTTACCCAATGGCCTCTTCTAAAAAGTGAATTTATTAGAAAGCAGCACAAAATATAAGGTCTGCTTCTGCAAGCAGTAAGACAAAAAGCACCAGGACTATTTTCTTTAAACAGGAACTTACTTTAAAATGTTTTCCTGTATTTGAGATTTTCATACATCTGAGTATTCACATTTTTTTTAGCTGTGTGGTTGCAGGTTTGTGTTTCTGGTGAGCAGCTTGTTCTGTATGACATAACCCCAGTATGGTGCTTAATGGAATTACTATATGTGTTAATGGCAATATTAGCAGTTATCTAGTTAATATAGCCAGAGTTAATTATTAGTTAGAAAAAGCACAAATATTGACATAGCCTGACACACACTATAGGGCTCAGGTGAACAGAGCTGATGCAGGTCAAGCCTTAGAAACAATGTCAATAACCTGCTTCTATTTCAAACATCTGCTTGAAAGGGAAAGTAGAAAGGTAGAGTAAAGCCAGCTGGTCCCTAAAGGGAGTGAGGTTGTAACTAATACAGCTGTTCTGTGTGACTCTTAAAGAAGAATTGTGGGCACCACCACTGCCAGAAGCCAGTCTGTCAGTTTTTAATCTGCAGGATTTTGCATTGAGGGTTTACTAATTTCTAGGTTAATTCCTGCTGTAGTGTGTGATAGCTGGAGAAAACTGTCTTGTGACTCTTCAGAGAGGAAGACAATTCCTAAACCAAGCTGAATGATAATGGGATTTGGTAACCTTGAGGTTTTAATATGGGAACAAAAAATTTGCAGCGTCACTTAAATATTCAACATCCTCTTTATTTCCATCATGTTCCCTAGCAGCTGAGTTGCTGTTAGTTTTGCAAGTCATAGTAGGCTGAAATGCTTTTTATAACAGTAGCTGCAGAAACATTTGTGCTTCCTGGCCAAACAGAGGCAGGTTGAAATGGGAATAGTACAATAGGTGCTTAGTCAAAAGCTTTCTCAATCTTGAATTTATCTCCTGAAATGAAGATTTGCAGGAAGCCTTATCTCCCTTTTTTGTCCTTTCCTCAACTTTGACCTGAGTTTTTAAATATGGTGTTGGCATGACCAGGAATTTGGATTATGTTGGATTAAAAAATAAAAAGTCAATATAGCCCTGTAATGTTGTTCAAATGTATGTTTGGGGTATTGGTGATTTCCAGCTGTATTGCTGTGTGACAGGGTTCCATTAGTAAAGGTTTTGAAACACGTGTTGCTTTAAAACCAAGGTATTTTTTTCTGAAGTTTCCTGGAAAGAACTGTAATACTGAACAATACTAATAATGAAAGAACCAAAAAAAGAAGAAAAAGACACCAAAATAATTTCTATACAAGTGCTTTATCAAAGCATGATGCAATTTATGGTGGTTGGTGTATTTCCAGTATGTTTATTTTGTTTGTTACAGTATTTTAGTCAGGCTTCTCTGGGGTGTATTCAAATTTCAAACTTCTGTTGACCTGACTCATAGAAAACCCTAACAAAAAAAGTCCAAAATCCAAATCATGCTATTCCCTCCCCACTTTGCAATCTCCCGCCAAAACTAAACCTGTCAAAATGTTGGACATTTGAAGAAAGTTTAGGTTGAGCTTACCCTCGTGCAAGGGTGCAGGTGTGGTGGGCAGATATCCTGTCGCTTGTCCTTCTGCTGTGGCTTCACTGGGTGGTGGCAAGAGCACAGAAAATGCCCTCGGTCCCTTCACTTATATATCATTTTTGTATGTAAATAATATCTGCTACTGCTGACACAAATCATGATATAATTTTTCACCGTACTAAGAGCAGCAAATCCTGTGCAAGCTAAAGTCAGCTATGCCTCGCTTTATTTGAGGGACAGCCAACAGGTAGGAGATGAAGATGTGTAAGCTCTGAATGCATCACCACTGTCGAACTATTGTTAAAAATCCACTGTTTCTAACACTGGTACTGACCAATTAATTACTTGAAGTGGATGAGGTTCTTTGCTGTATGGCATAATAATCCTTGGATGTTTTCTGCTGTCCATCAGTTCAGGTTTAGTCTATGCCTGGTCTGAAAGTTTGGTCTGTGGCTGCTCTGAAAATAGGCTGCTGATGCTTATTAAGTGCTCCCACAGACTCGCGAGTCAAAATTAAACCGTGCAGGGAAAGCTGTGCGGGGCACTGATGCCCAGAGGTTTGATCTATAACACTCATTTCAGTAGCAAACTGCGATGCAGAACTAGTCACTGGTAGTTCCCTAAAGAGCTCAGAAACAGTACCCAGAGGAAATTGAGAAGTGGAAATGAAAGACTTCAGAAACTGTTGGCTGGCCTGACTATTTTAAATGGTGTATTTTTACCTTTTCAATATATTAGAGGTAAGATATATTGCATTATCTAATATATATATGAAAAATGTATATGTTTCCAATGGATTGATTATATAATGGTTACTGTAGAGGCTGAAATAGAGTGAACTAAGTAATAATGGGAGGGGAGTGAAAGGAGGAGGAACTGTGGTCTAAAAATGGGATGAGAAGACTAAGGAGCATGTTAGAAGTAAGTTAGCCAGTTATATCCTCCCTGTTTAATATTTACTGTAAATCTTGACTTAAAAATCTGGGTCAGGAAAATCATTAATGCTAATTAATAAAATTATTTCAGTTTGGCCATGTGAAATGAAAGTGAGCAGGCAGTAAGTGTGATGTATGAGTTATAAGTACATGTATGTAAATAAAAAAATCCCAAGAGAAAGCTCCGCCTTGTGTGCAAGCTTTATGCAAACACAGAGGAGGGTTTTGTGGGCTGGACTCTTGAGTTTTGGTTTGGACTTGAGCTTCAGAAGAAATCTGTGGGCCTATGGAATTATTCTCAAAATTCCTGACTCATCAGGATCAGTAGTTACCTTGGCATATCATTGCTATTCAGCTAATTTATGGTGAATTTTGGGAGGAGACCCTTACGTTGTTTTCTGTTGCTTTGCTGGCTGGGAAACTGTCCCAGCAATATGCGGTAGTTGATTGATCTATTTGTAGCTGAGCTGGTGGTGGTACTTGCACACTTATTTTTCTGTGGAATAGATGCTGAACATTTTGGTAAGTGGATGTAGAGGTTTGCTGGATGAGGGAGGTATTAGTGAGTGATATCCCTCCATTAAACCTTTCCAGTGGGGTGTAAATGATCTGCAGACAACAGTTACAGCCCTGCAGATGCAGTCTGTGCATGGCTGTCCCTGTCTATAATTTGCAGTGTGATTGGGTCCCATTTTCTCATGTTACAGAATATTTTTGCTGGCTGAAGGAAAGAACATCATATAAAATGTTCTAAGTTTCAAAGTGTGTTTTTAAATGTAGCAAAAAGTGTTAGAAACAATCCCCACCTGTCTTATCTTTTATCACACCATGAATTCAAAATTTAATTTGGGTAGAGAATGGTTTCAAAACAAAACTGAGGCTGGCATGTGTGTCCAAATCTGGCAGGGTGAAAGCAGGTCACTTCTGTCACTCTTGGTTGATGCACTTTTCATTTTCAGTTACAGATTTTGGGTTTGAAGCTCAATATTGGAATATTTTCATTTGCCATTATCTACTGTGCCAAGAAAAATAGAACATTCTGTTTGGGGGACTTCTCCTTTCAAAAAGTTGTTGTATCGTAAATAGTTGTACAAAAACATGGACAAGTCGCCCTCCCGAACTGTGCTTTGGTTGAAGTAATATTTACATTTTGTAGTGCTTATTTTGGCTTTCCTCCCTCTGATTTGCTACAGTTTGTTTTCTGCATCCCTTCCTACAAACACAGTTGTATTTCAGAAATCCTTTCCATTCCTTGGTGGTGCCTTTTGACCATAAATACTGTAATCTAGAGAGAAAAGTGGAAGTTTTCCAACTGGTCGTACTGAGATTTGTCTCTGTCATGAATCTTGTGGGATACTTGAACATCCCTTTCCTGAATTTTTGTAGGCAGGGCTGAATTTCATAGGGTTTGGCTGTGGCGCAACTGCAATGATCACCAAAGCAGCCTGTGCCTTGTTAGACCCTCTTAGTAAATGCTTTGGTTTTATTGAGACTACAAACAGCACTGAAAAACAAACAGATAGAACACTTGATGAGTGAGGGAGAAATGTGTAGAAGATGTGGGATGGGCCTGATCTTGCCCTCAGGGTGAGGTCTATTCCTTCCTGCCTTCTCTCTGCCACTTATTCTGCTTCCTCCTCTAAGCTTTGATGCTGTAGATGACCAGTTCCTGCTCGCTTTGCTGTACTCATCCTGCTGAATCTAGATTAGCCTATGGATTTAGGCCTCATCTTTCTTTCTTCCTCAGCATTGCTGAACAAGTCTGCTTGTCCTTCAGTTCTTGGCTACATTCCTATTTTCTTCTCCCAAATTCATGGTCTTTTGTCCCTGTGCTTTTATCCAGCACTTTTCCATTTCCCGGCACCTCTTAGAGATCCTTTGTTGCCAAGTTTTCTGAGCTGTCTTGATTATCTCCTCAGCTGTTTGGATCAGAAATGTAAACCATGATTTGGTACAGATGATTTTGTATGGGCCTGCAAAACACTTGGTAGCATTTCCAGTCCAGTGATGCAGGGCAGAAATATCTCAGGTTTTCTCTTGGGTTATTGTCGATTTTCTTTTTTTCAATAAAAATTGATGCAGTGTCAAAGGGAGCTTAGTGGAGACTGGTGGCTTCCTGTGAATTATTGTGTTTTCTAAGATCACTGAGTGTAGATGTGTGCAGTAGGGTCTAAAAGGTAATGCCATTTGTCACTTTAGCCCTGTTTTCTCTGTTGCTGTTGTTTGTGTAACTGTAGTAGGAAATGGGAAGAAGAAGTACAGGCAATGTCCTACTAAAAATGAAAATGCTATGAGAAGTTCTGTTTGGGTAAAGATGTAAGTCCTTTGCATTCTTGTTTCTTGAAAAAGTAGGTCCTTTACTTGATACATAGAGGACAAGAAACTAGTTGTAAATAAGTTCTGCAGGTAATACAAAATAGAGCTGCAAGTACACTGGCAGCAGTTCTGGCTGTGTTCCTTGTGATGCCTAAATCTATATTTTTTGCTTGCATTAAAGTCTCCTCACTGATTTTTCCAGGGAGTTGACTAGAAAAGAAGTTTTTTGAAGTGTCCGTGGGGAAATTAATCATGTGTTAATGCTGCCTGATTCTTGCACTTTTTTCAGCTGTGCTTGGGGTCTGCAGGTGATCCCAAAGTTTATAATTTCTGGCACTCCTGTAAGCTTGATATTAATGACTTTGTATTTGGAGAAAATTATGTTGTGCTACTGCTGCATCCTCTCTTTGTAGTCTTGTGTGAAAATGTTCCAAGTCAGATACTGGAAAGTATCTGGCTGTAACTGGTGCAGGTCCATGGTACTTTGTGGGTTTGAAAGATCACTGGGGCTGGATTCCTCTCTGGGCTGTCAGAGTAATGAGCTAACAGTGCTGATTGCTCCTGTGAGGTCTCGAAGAAATGGCCTTGTAGGTTGGGGATATGAGCAGAACCTTGAACTTTGTGATCCCAAAAACACAATTCTTATAATCTAATTCCCCTAGATTCTTCTGCTAGAAAGAAATCTAGATTTTTTTCCGCTTCAGGAATGAAAACAACTCTTTCATGGTTTGCACCAGCCCTCCTGAGATGTGTTTCTTCCCAGCCTCTCTTATGTTACACTTTGTTTGCTGCAGTCTTCTCATGGTAATCTTCTGAGAGTGTTCTACAAGTCTTGGGGAATAGAAGCTTCCTTTAAACAAAGTTCACTTTTGACTACAGCCTTGCTGATGCTAATGAGTTGTTCTGGGAGCCCAGAGTCTCAGTGTCTCCAGTGAGGTGCTATCCTCAGTCCTGTGGCGCAAAACTGCTGCTTCAAACTGCTTCAGTGTAGCACAGACTCCTGGGCTTGCAAGTTCCTCAGTGTAAAACATAGGCTCAAGCTCTCTGTGGTGGTACCAACGTTTAAAAGTGGCCATGCTGGTGCTCACCACATCTGAAGAAAAATTATGAAGTGTGGCAGTAAAGGGCAAGAAGACTGTATTACCTACTGCAAGAGGAATTGGGATAAGGTGACTAGATGAAAGATGCTGATTGTGGACTAAGAAGGATCTGCTTAAATATCCAAATCTTGCAAAGAAAAATGGTTTGAAGTAGATTTTGAAAGGTTCTTGGGCTGAGAGAGCACTTTGATAGCTGGCTAACACTAGGAATGGACACAGAAGGTATTGATCGTCAGAAAATAATGGAAGTGGCTGGCTCATCTCTTCTTTGATTTATTTTGGTTTAAAGCATTAAGTGTTGTTTGCATTCTTAAAATATCAACGCAGCATAAAACTTGATATTTTCTTTCTTAGCTTTAAAGTCTGGTTTCGTTTACTTTTTTAGTGAAATAATATGTAACCTTATCTTAGCAAGGAGTCCTACAGCAACCCACAGTGTTCATTTCATGTGACTGGTGCAGTGAAGTGTGCAGAAAGTAAGTTTCAACAAATGTGTTCATTGTTTGATTCTTATTTTTACTGTTTCTATAGGGAATGAAACTTTAACAAGAAGTCTATGTTAAAGCCTGGCTGACTGCAAGAGACGAAAAGTGTAGAAGCAATGCCCTGATGAAAAGGTAGGGAACACATTGGTAGAGTGGGCAAAAGGCTGGTGTTCTGCCTTGGGAATTCCTGTGAAATTAGAGGGCTTCTACTTTGTACCCAGGATTGTTTGCTTGCTGTGAAGAAAATATTGAGGGGAAAAAAGGCTTGTCTGACAAATTTGCCAGGCAATTTTGGCAGTACAGAGATGGGCTGAAGTTTTTTCCTTGTGGAACTGCAGTTACTCTCATGTCTTGAGACTGTTGAACTCCCATGTGATTTGTGGGGTGTTATGTCTGAGAAGTGGTTCTGAGTTGCCAGAGCAGGACTGACTGATCCAGTTAACTTCACTTTGCTCTTGCATGCCCAGCTGACAAATCTCTGTGGCTTGGTTACTTCAACAGGCTAATGTAGCAATACATGTGTGAGATGCTGGGGGCTGTTAGAACTTTACTGGCAATTTTTAATAATTAGCCTCTGATTTATGCCTTTGTTCGTCTGCTCTTCATGTTCCTTCAAAGGAAGTAAGTTCTTGGAATGTTATTGTATGATGAATATTTAAAAAAAATAAATCACCAGCTTTGAACTCTTTTAAAAATGGTTGCCCTGCACTGGTTTCCAGCCCACTCTGGGAGACATTCATTGCTTGTTTACATGTGGAACATCTTTGGAGTCCGGCTAACAAAGTGAAATATCACCTGGTTTAGACAGCAAATGGATCTAATAAGGAACTCAAATTAATAAGCAATTTAATATTTTCAAAGAAAATGCAGGAAGAAATGAGAATGACAACAAGGCAGATTAAAAGATTGCAAGGCAATTCTTGTATTTGTCTGCCAGAGGTGGATGGGCAGAAACTCTTTTAATGGAGTCAGATAGTCCTTACTGCTGTCTGGAAAAGTTGGCTCCTGGAAAGAAACTGGCATGGCTGGAGCAACTCTTCTGGTCTGCAGCCACTTCCAAGTTATCTCTGCAAAATTCTGTGGGTAGGAGCAGGTTGTAGGGATTAGATCAGTATTTTTTTCCTTGCAAATGTTATAGTGCATCTGTAGTAAAGTGTACTTCGTGAAGCATCGTGCCTGTTCCTGCTGCACAGATGGAATATATGGCTCAGCCACATCAGTTCTGGTCACGTGATGGGGAAAAGCTGATGTGTGCTTTCCTCTTGTAGTATTTGAATGAGGAATGTGATCTGTTCAAAAAGCTTGGACACTGAATGAATTACAGCAGTGGTGACAAGCAGCAAAAATCTTTAATTAGTATTTCCTAAATGTTTATGAAAAAACAGGATGTTAGAAAATTACATTGAATAAACAGTGAAACTGTGTTTACCCTTTGTCTTTTAGCAAAGTAATCAAGCTAATAGTTTGTGGATCTGAGAGATTATCTGATTGTTTCCCCTATTCCCACACTTTTAGAAATTACAAAAAGCTCATCTATATAGTCATGATCTAGTGTGTGTTTAATAACTTTTTTACACGTGACTTTCTTATTTGCAAGGATGTTTTGATTCTTTCTGATCTTTATGGTGTTTAATTTATAGTTGTATTAATTCTATGACGTCCATTAAAAATCATTATCATGAGGTGGCTCAAAGACCACTTATTTCTGGGCACTTTTGTAAGAGGTTATGGTTATGGTCCCCTGGCATTGCCTTCAAAGTGCAGCCTTTTGTCCCCAGATTACGGAAGTGTAGAGAAGCAGTGGAAGCTTCTCAATGTGCCACTCCTAATGTTGAATTTCATCTGGAGCCAGCTGCCTCAAGCAACCCTCTTGTGCAGTGTGACTTTTTCTGCTGTGTTTTTCGTGTTTGTTTAGTTTGGGGCTTTTTGCCTTCAGAGATGACTTGCAGTATGGTGAGATGTTGTAGGGAGATGAGTGAGGGTAAAAAGATTACCATATGGAAGTTGTAGGGAAAGATCTGCTACTTGCTGGATGGAACATGGGCAGCATTCCTGACCTCCCACACAACACAATCCAGGGGATGGAGTGGAGACCCCATGGCCAGGCTGTGTTGAAACCCTTGCAGAGGAGGGAACTCTGGGGCTTTTCTACCTGATAGAGCCACACAGCAGCTGAAAACCAAGGGAGATAAGGAAGGAGATCCTTCTGTGGAATCAGCAGTTGTGGAGAAATCTCTCTCCTTGGACTGACACGTGTCCCTATCCCAGGGTTATCTCAGGTGCTGTCCTGAGATTCACACCCACAAGGGACAGCCACTACTCACTGAGTAAGAGATGTGAGTAAAGTCACTGTGGAATGGCTTCATGGTAGGAGTTTCTACAGCAATTCTTCATCAGTTTATGTGAAATGCTCTTCACAGAACGATTATTTGTCACTGAGTTAGCTCACAATTTATACCTTCTTTCTGTGGTCTATTAACATAAAGTTCGCATAGATCTGCTCTGCCAGTAACCTGATGTTGAAAATTTGAGTATCACAGTAGCTCTAGTAAAGTCTAAGTCAGCCTTAGACTAAAATACCACTGAAGTTTATCTTGTTTATCCCATTTTTAGCTCTAAGCCTTTGTATCAAAAGACAAAAATCATAAAATCCCTGTAGAATCATTGCATGGTTTAGGTTGGAAGGGATCTTAAAGATTATCTCATTCCACTCCTGCTGTGGGCAGGGACACCTTCCACTGTCCCAGGCTGCTCCAAGCCCTGTCCAACCTGGCCTTGGACACTTGCAGGGATGGGGTAAATATGAAGGGATAATACATCATCAGCCAGGCCTTTTTTTTTCCTTTCTTCTGTAAAATGTGCATTAAATTATGAAAGTCTTGCTGACTTGTGTATTATGTGCTATAACCTTAGGAAGCAAATTTGTGATAGCAGGTGTTTGTATGTAGGGGATTCTAATTTTAACTGCCTCTAAATGAGGAGAGCTTGTCCCAGTTTTTCTTGAAAGTGCTTTTGGGAATAAATGAATGTTTGAATGTAAGACTTTTTGTATAAACTTTACAAGAAATAATGGTGAGGTTTAAATAGTGTAAAGGTATGATTCTTCAATATAATATATATATACACACACATCATTCTGTTTATTTGTAATGCCGTCTTGGCTGATTAAACTGGAGTAGTGCTGTTAATACACTGGAGTTATAAGTTTTGCTTGTAGTTTTAACAGCCGTCATTTGTAAAATTTTTGATTACTAAAGTATTAGTTTCATTTCATCTTAAAAGGCATCATGAATCACTCCCAAAATCAGTGTGGTTCTGGGAACTGATGCTGATGAGAAAAGGAAAAAACCTCAGTGTTACAATAGCTATAATGTAGTTTCACAGAGAATTGTTAATGTAACAAACTACCTAGGACTTCAGCCATATTAGCTTAAAGATGTCAGTGTTTGGTCTTATGCCAGAGTTTAAGGATACTTAGTTAAACATCTCCTCCTCTGCACGCATTTGTTCCCAGCCTGCCTGGGTTTGCTGGAGCCTGACAGACAGAGATAATAGGCAGCATATGCAGAGGTTGAGTTTGTGTGTCTTTGAATATATCACTCAGGGAGGAGTTTGAATTTGTACTTATTACTTTCATATATATGCTGAGTAACATATTCCAGATGGTTTTGGAATAACTGAACATAGGTTAGACTAAGCTCAGTTTTGTAACTGCGTTTTCTCTTCAAACACAAGCTGAAGTGATTTTCAAACTGTTACTCTCCTATATATTGATGATTGCTTGCCAGTAATCATGTTTGTAAAGTGTCCCATAGTGCTTATTAGCCTTATAGAAAAAGAAAAGTTAGATAATTTGGGGTTTCTTCTTGGCATTTTCTAGAACAATGTAAGTAAGCATAAAATAAAAACCTATACTCGTTTCCTTGCAGCTTTAGAAGCTTCTCCAGCCAGTCCAGCAAAACACTACCAACCTACAAAATAAGAGCAAGAAGAGGGAATTGCCTCTCTTGTGCTGGTGGATGAGGTTGGTAGGGGTGAACAGGCGCAGCCTGACATTCTTCCTGGGGCTGGTGCTGGAAATCTGAGGCCAGCTTGGAACAATTTGATTAAATGCACATTATCAAACTGGGACATAATTTTCCAAATTACCAGTAAGAAGTGTCTGAATTTATGTTTTAACAAAAATCTTGGTCAAATCCAAGAATCATGATGGCAAGAAGTTTCATAAGGCTTAATACTTCCTACCTAGAGCAAGAAGTAAAGGGAGTTAAAAGTAATGGGAGTAAAAGCTACATGAAAACTGAAGTCTTGTACCAGCCATTCAAACTGTGTTAAATTCTGATTGTTCAGTTTCAGAATGTCAGCAAGCTCTTGAAACTCCTGTGTGGTAACAGTTTCTCTTGCAATAAAATTTTGCACCCAAACAAAATTAATTCAACAAAAGGGAGTCTTAAATAGCTTGTCTGGTTTCAAAAGTCTGGAACTTGATGACAGTAAACTTCCTGAAGCTACTCTAGCAAGATTCCAGCGCATATGGGTGACTTGGAAAAACATTTTGAGCCCATTTCTCAATGTTCCGTGTGAGAGCAGAAAACATTTCCTTTATTTGCAGCCTATGATTTTTTGGTTTTAAAAATAATCATAATTTTATGATTTCTGACCTGTATTTCTTTCTTAGAAGCTGTAACACCTTGTGATGGAAGATGGAAGACAAAGGGGCCCGTGTTGCTGATTACTTTGTTGTCGCAGGACTAACGGATATCTCAAAGCCACTGGAGGAGGAGATCCACTTCAACGATGCCTGCCATAAAATCGCCAAACCAAAAGAACCCATCACAGACGTGACAGTCCTTAATAAATCCCTGGGGGAGGAGGTTCCTCAGGGCTATAAATGCATAGATGTCACTCCCTCAGGCCTGTCTGCTGATCTCAATAACGGCAGCCTTGTAGGACCGCAGATGTACCTTTGTTATCGCCGAGGGAGGGATAAGCCTCCACTTACTGATTTGGGGTGAGTGCTTTCCCTGTTCCAGTGAGTGATTTTCACAGTTTTATTTAACTAAGGAGCAGATAAGACAGGTTTACGGAAATGCCTGCTTGTTAAATACAAGGCAAAACTCTAAACAGGAAGATGTTTGTTGACTTGAGCATACTGTAACCCAGTATGGAAGGGAAAATGCATGCTGAGTGGATTTTAATGACAAGTTTAATCCTTCCCATTTTGGAGTTTTCAAAGCCATTTATAATTTTTAATGTATATGTTTAGATTGGGATAAGATGCTTAACCTATTTAATACAGATTGGAAAGAGATAAGTTATATGACATTCTTAGGATCAGGATTCATTCTTATGAATCTTTAATAGAACTGAAAATAACACTGTTCTGCTGTAAACAAAATGCTTAAAAGCAATTCTATATGAGGAAAACCAGTATAGTTTCATCATGAAGCTTTTCTGTTAGAATACAGTTGGAGATAATGTGACCTGAACTTGTCGTTAAAATGTTTTGCTCAGAGATGAGACAAGAGCTGTGATTAAAACTCAGTGTTTTAAAAATGTGCTTTCTGACTTTTTTCCATCCCCTTTTAACTAGGGTTTTATATGATGGGAAAGAAAGAGTAAAGCAAGGCTGTGAAATCATTCAGAGCACCCCGTATGGGCGGCCTGCCAACATCAGCGGCAACGCCTCGTCCCAGCGGGTGTACATCACCTACCGCAGGGCCTCTGAGAACATGACCCAGAACACCCTGGCTGTCACAGACATCTGCATCATCATCCCGAGCAAAGGAGAGACTCCTCCACACACCTTCTGCAAGGTGGACAAGAATCTGAATAATAGCATGGTAAGATTCAAAAGCTGGGCTTTGAACACTTGATACTCGCTGATGTGATGTTTGTGGAGTATTTACGGCAGCGCTTGGAGTACCTGGTGAAAAATCTTCACAAGAGGTCTCCAAAGAGAAATCAAATATTGGAAGAGTTGGAGGATTGCATTCCTTTGTTCCTACTTAGAACAAAGTCTTTCTGGAAGCCTTAGAGTAAATGTTTGGGTTTTTTAGTGCTGACTCCAGCATCTTTGGATTGGTCCTTTAGAACCTGTTGTGTACGTGTGTGCAACTGGAGGTTTTACAGATGTGGCTGTTTCTGATACTGCTTTTACTATTGTGGTGGGAATTCCATATCTAGAAACCAGCTTCTGTTTTGTTTTCCAACTCCTCCCTTTACCTATGATGCTGTTTTATAAATGCTTTTCTCCTCAGTAGTTTCACAAACTTCTTATTTAGAGAAAGTTGTATGTGAGTGATGTTCGAAGCTGTTGCCTGTAAGCACATTTAAATGTTTAGTATAGTTCCAAAGCTTGACCTGCTAAAATACACAGGTTTCACAGCACTTTGATTTGCAGAACTGAATGTTTAAGTGTTGCCTGGTTAAATCTGCATCCCCATGTGCTGGCACTTGCAGGGTCCTCAGAATTCAGTGTGCTGAGGAGGATTCTAACTGCTCTGCAAGTGGGATCATGTGAAAAAGATCATGGGAATTGATTTGTGCTTGTTTTTAAATAAATGCCTGTAGGCATTAACCAATGGATTTTTCAGTTCTGCTAGTCCCCATATTGACTGGGTTATGGGAGTGCTGTCTTATGGAAGTTGTTACACCTTTCTCCCTTCTATAAAAGCTCTGTGTTCCCCCTATGGGTGCTGCGCTTTTCTGTTCCATGACTTTCACTGTTCTTTATTCTTATGTCCAGAAATTGAGAATTTAAATACTTAAAATTATCAACACTATTATTAATTATAGTCTGTTATGTCAATTTGTTATACTTGATCACTTATTCCAATAACTTCTTTTGTTTTACAGTGGGGCTCAGCAGTATATTTATGTTATAAAAAGTCTGTGGCAAAAACCAACACCATATCATATAAAGCTGGTATGTAACTACTGTGTAGCTTTTTTTTATCTTCAATTCAGGATGTCCAGGCTTATTTGTAATGTAATACATTTTGTACTAAAGAATTCACACCATCTTTCCATTATCCAAAAAGGAATCTTTCCCTAAAGAATTCTTTTGAAATCATGTCAGAAAAGAGGCCTTAGAACTGGGTATCATGACCATGCTGTTTTAAAATTTGTGTTTAATTGGGAAGCTCAGCTGTGTCTTGATAGGTTTCTGCAAACCTGGGTGTCTCCCACCTCTGTTTGTGTTACTGGTAACTGTCTTTTAAGGATGTGTGTGTATATGCAGAAGAAAATACCACAGAAATTACTTGATGCATTTTCATAATCACTTTCTTTAAGAAACATTTTGAAGAATCCTGCAGACTTCCACACTGCCTCAAGCACCATTGGCACTGAGCTCTTTAAGTATTTTTGGATCGTGTGTCATCTTTATTTTATTGTTTTATTTATAAGACAGAATTAGATTTGCTATGACTGATGAAATGTGTTGGCTTTGCATTTGTTGTTGGGTTTTTTTTAAAACCCTGATTTTGTTTGGCATAGAAGTCATGAGCATGATTCACACTTAAGCTTTAATCCACTTACATCCCTTTTAGAGGCTGCTCTCTGTAAACAGGAGTTCAGGACGTACTAAGAGGTGGACAGTACGTTTGTAGGCAAATAAAAATTTTAAAAGGCCCCACATCTGGTGGTAGCTTGCACAAAATTTTAATTCTCCTATGAGGGGATCCAATTCCCTTTTTGGTTACAAGTTTTTATTGCTTATTAATATTCCCTTTCTGTTAGAAAGTGCATAGTGATTGTGCTAACAGAGAGAAATCCTAAATCCTTTCACGTGTTATCTGTTCTCAGTGTGGAGTCCCTTGGGCTGGCAATCAGACAGGATGGATTGCTACAGCCTCTGATGTAACTGAGGATCTGTGTGCTAAAAGCCTCTGGTTCAGGTCTTCATGTTTTACAGCTGTGTTTAAAATAAGCCTAAACACATTGGCCTGACAGCACAACAGCTGAGTCCTCAGCTGAGGTGGATCAGCATAATTGATTTGATTCTGTTGGTGTTAAAAAACTATCTAATATCTAACATATATTTTTCAGGGAACGTTTGTTGGCCAGAATTAATTGTTGTCATAGTTGAAAGCATCAGTCTTATTTCTCAATTATTCACATTACCTTTTTTTAAACTAGATTCTAAATCTTTGCTCGTACTCGTGATGAATGTGAACTATTATTTAATAACAGGTGAGATGCACAGGCACACAGTCTGAAAACAGGAAAAGATAAATCAGTTATGAATAGTTTCTAGAATGGAAAGTAGGATTTCAGTGTAATGCTTTAGTCAGGTGATTTCTCCTTAGGTCATGGGAGCATCTGCCCCTTCCAGCTATTCCCTGTGCCTCATTATTTACACCTTCATGCATCTTCTGAAGTTACTGTGTGCTCATATATGAATTTTCTGGCAATTATTTTATGGAATGAGCTATTACAAACCTGTTTCTGCTGGCTTTTCTATAACTGCCTCTTTGCTTGTTCTATTTATAGGTTTAATATGCAGATATCCCGAAGAAGATTATGAATCATTCCCATTACCAGAATCTGTGCCTCTTTTTTGTCTCCCTATGGGTGCAACAATTGAATGTTGGCCATCTAACAGTAAATACCCTCTCCCAGTTTTTTCTACATTTGTACTAACTGGAGCTTCTGCAGAAAAGGTATTTTGAAACCTTAAAAAAAGTTATTAATTTAATTGAAAAAATTTGGTTGTTTATCTGTTCAGGATGATAATGAATGTTTTAATAGATGAGCTTGGATGTATTCTCTTGGGCTTGATTCCAAGACTGCTTTGAAGAGTGACTTGCAGTAGTTTCAGTTGATCATAAACCTGAGCTCTTCTGCTTTCTGTAAGCCTGTGAAACTGGAGAGCTATAGAGTTGGACTGCATATACATGCAAGTAGTGCTGTTTTTATTGCAAGCATGGAAACAACTGTGCATGTACATACTTGTTCTAAAAAGTAAATTGGATGTCAAGGGATATGGCTTTGAGTGGTGTATAAAGGATTCCTAAAATAGCTTTAAAGGCAATTGGAGGAGCAGCTGACTGCAGTTGTACTCTTTATAATCATTATTTTTCTCTCAAATAAATTGTTTTGTAAATTACTGTTTCTCATATGACATTAAGTGTTTTAAATAAATAATAGACAGTCTGGATTCTCACAGCCATAAGAATATTCCAGAATGGATTGCTTCAAAAAATGATGCATTAATGTATCTTTTCAAACAGTAACACAGGCTTGGTATTCTGTGTGTTTGGGGTTTCTTAGATTGCTTTGAAGATCAAGGCAGAATTACTGACTTCACATCTGCAATGTGTTTGCAGGTATATGGTGCTGCTATTCAGTTTTATGAACTGTATCCTGAAGAGAACCTCACAGAGAAACAAAAATCTCAGCTGGGGTTAGCAGCTGCTGTCGAGGGAAAAGATACATGCAGAACAGTGCAGACAAATAAATGCATCTGTCTGCTCTCTCACTGGCCTTTCTTTGATGCTTTCAAGAAGTTTCTTACCTTTCTGTATCGTTACTCCATTTCTGGGCCACATGTCCTCCCCATTGAGAAGTAAGTAATTTCCAAAATTCATAACAGTAATTTCAGTTGATAAGAGGATTTTGGTTTTTTGTTCTAAATTTCCTGTAACATCCTTTTTACTTTACTCATAAAACATTAAATATAATGGCTGCACTTTTCTCCTTTGAACATGTATTTACCTACTTCCTGAAAAATTCTAGATTTTTATTTGTGATTTAAGTGCCTGGAAAGGTCTCTGAAAGCTGTTTTAATTAGCTGTGCACCCTTTAGCCATAGTTATTAGAAAGAGCAAGATTATAAGTCCTTTCTTAATTTTGCATACATCAAGTTAGGAGAATTAAATGAGTAGATTTGCATTTTTTCAAATGCCTATTTGTAGTGTAATGAGAGATGATAAAGCAGATTGAATATTTTGCACTAGTAATTATCTTCTATTTGTGATAAATAAACTTAATTTCTTTCTCACATAAAGGATTTCACGTTATAAAATGCAGAGGAAATCCTTACACCAAGAAATGGTCAATACCTGTAATTGCTATGTAATACCATGTAACATTTCTAGGATAATGTAATCTTTTAATGCAGCAGATTTCAAATACACTATTTACTTTTCTATTTTATTACACATCAGTTTTTTTCCTGCTTCAACTTAATATTAACTTTCAGGAGACTTTGACTTTGTGCATTAAGTATTTCTTGTGATTCTTTATCCCCTTCATTATTACAGATTTCATCACTGAACTTGTTTGAAAATTCTGATAGTGTGGGTTTTTCTGAATTTCTTACAAATGTAGTTGGCTGTGTCATAGTACTGGTAACATTTCTAGAAATCCTGGTCAAGTATGTGCAGTGAGATGGAGTTTAGGATGGAATTCCTGTTTCTCATGGGTTTTTACTGACCCCACGTAGCTTCTTTTAAAGTGAAAGTGTCTATTGTGTAGAATTACACTTCTAGAACTTACGCAAGTTTAACCAATTCATGAAACTGAGAAATTTGTTAAATTCTAAAAACATTTTTCTGTGTTTGTAGTATGTGAAAAAACTTTCAAGCTTTTTCATCAGCAATTTTATAAAAGAACTTGTATTTAGAACTGAAGAAAATGGATGAGCTTAATGATTCTCCTTGATATTTAGCCATGAATATTTTTTGCAAGTAACCAGTTCCAGTCTCTGAGGTTTAGTGCTATTTCAAACTCTGTCAGAAGCAGGATTTTAAAATTGGACTGTGATGTTCAAACATCAATATTTCTACTTTACAAATGAAAAAAAAATCTCCTTGTAATTTTTCAATCTCACAAAGAGTTTTTATTCTGAAAGAGAATCTGCCCTCCCATTTTCTTCTAACCAGTAGAAAAATAGGTTTTCAAGGTCAGAATATCCCGATAGGGTTTAGGTGATGGGATTTTTTGCTCTATTTTCTGAATAAGTATATGCCATTTTTATTTAATAAATTTTCTTACTGTCAAAAGATTTGTCTTGAGGTAAAGTAGTTTAAGCTTAATTTCTACTAAATCAGTATTTTTCTTTTCCTCTAGACACATTTCCCATTTCATGCATAAAGTACCTTTTCCATCCCCTCAGAGGCCAAGAATTCTAGTGCAGGTAAGTGTAATTTTCTTTAATAACTGTGTCTAAGGCGAAGATAAAACAGGTTAATAAATGGAAAATGTAATTTCTATGCTCAAATTGTTTTTGTTCAGGATTTCTTTTACCTGAATTCCTACACGTAATGTGAGAAATCTGCAAAAATTCTGTTTCCATTTTAACCAAGAAGCTGTTTAGTGAGCTTAGAACTTATTTTTTTTCAGAGTATATGGAAATCAATGAAAAACTACTCCAAGTCAGCATCTGATCTGACTTTTGCAATAGCTTTTGAACTGTTTTCTTCTTGCTACTGCATGAAGGCTGAGTGTAAAATAAATAAACCTAAAAGCTGATGTGAAATGTATATCCATGATTGTCCCTCTTCCCAAATGGCTTTGTGCTCTCAGGGAGAACTGCAAGAGCCACACCCAGTAAGAGCCCCTTTATCAAACCTGGCCCTTGCTCTGTGCTACCTGCAGGGCTGTGTGGGAGTGAAATAATTACAGGAATTGCTACCTGCTCTTGGAAATTTCAGCCCTGTTGGTAGGAGAGAAAAAATCCTGGTCTCGAGGACTTCTGAAGTGTTATTAAATCTTTTTATTTCTTCCTGAAGAAGTGAAATAGGTAGAGATGTGTTAAAATTTTTATTGCAGAGAAAAGAGAGCTCTGTGCAGTCATAGTATTCTGCCAATCGTGATTTAGATTAAATAGTTACAAAATGATGCTCTTCTCTCTTAGTACTTGTATAACATAAAATATGGAGAGCCCCGTGCACTTCTGAGCCTTAATTGTGTAGCCCATATGGTAGTGAAGTCTTTCAGAGCAAATACAATCCTGGGCTATGCCTTTATAGCATGTACTGAATATTGAAGATCCTCTTCAGTGTATTCTGAAGGAGTGATGTTTATTACTGTTACTGAAAAGGGATTATAGAACAGTTCTACTGAAACTGTGTCTGGCACTTCTGTCCCTTTTCTTATGATTTTAAAGTTCAATTCAAAACCCAGCATTTTTACTTCTTGTTTTAGGGGGTTTTTAATTCATATTCAATAAAATATTTGTGCTAGGAAACACTAAGCACCTGTTTACAGAGATAGTAATTGAGTTTAGAGAAAAGCATTTGATGTTTTTAGTCTGAAATTTTAGGGAATTTTGTCAATATATGTATGGGTTTATATCCTGGAATTAAGTTTGAAGATCTAGATATAAGTGATGTGAAAATTATGTCTATTATACCTTATTTCCAAAATGATTTGTGCATTAAATTAGTACAGCTTTGGGAGCTGATAGTACAGATGGAGAAAGCACTGCTTTTACAGTAGGCAGTGGTAGTTGAGATCTGTAAATAAATTCTTCCTTCCAGCTGCTTCCAGGGACTTAAGTTGTGTTTGAAACTGCACTGAATAAAATCACAGATGATTGTACCTTAGACTTTTCCTCAAAATTAGTGTGGGAAATGCCAGCTTTGAAAATGGCAAACTTTCAGGATTCCATTTCTCTCTGAAGCCTACTAATGGAAAATGTGGTAGTCTTTTGCTAAGCAATTAAACTTTTAAGTCTTAAACAAATGATAGCCATTAGTAAAACACTCTGGAATGTTCCTGTTTGCCAACTTCCAGCTGCCAGTGTTGATGGGTTCCTTCTGACCTGAGATCTGCTGGACTCTGTGTCCTACATCCCCTCATTGCACAGAGGTTGCTGTGCTAGTGCATCACAACCTGCAGACTTCAAGTGCATGTGGAGTAATGTTTCTCCCTCTGGGGACTGGGGGAAATAAGTGCCCCTTCTGCCTGAGGGAGATGTGCCCCTTGAATAGATGTGTAATTTTGTTTATGTGCTTTTGCTGAAACAGAAGTCAGAGGACATCGGGCTGATGCTTCCTTTCAGAGGGTGGTTTATGAGGGTTTGCCTCAGGCTGAAAAAATGAGCCCTCGGAATTCTTCCACTGAACAAGCTAATAGTGCTGGTGGTCCCAAGGTGACTTATTTGACAAATCCAGCCTGTGGTGTGGCCATCCACATTTGTCAGGGAAGTGAGATGTGAGACGTGCAGGGAAACAGCATTGCAGACTCTCCTTACTTCCCTGTGTTTGGTGAGTCTCCAGGCACAGCATTAGGTGATTTTGTGTTTCTAAGTCATCAGTCTTGTCTTCTGACTTCTATTACCTGGTCACCTGCAGTGGGTCTAAGGTGAAACACACTCAAACCTGAAATGTTACTAAAAATGGTCCGAACTTGCAGCTCAGTTGTACAAGTTGCTGTGGCTGAGCTACTACTGCTTTTAAACAACAGAAAATTAAGGCAGGCAGGATTAAGCCAGCTGGTATCTTGTTACCCTGGATTTACTGTGGCTGAAAACATCAGCTGAGCTTTGATAAACTGATTGTCTATTGCTATTCTTACCTGAGTCTTCCTGTTCGTGCTGAATATGAATGATTTGCTTGATGCCATGGTACTGTAAGAAAGAAATGTGATTTAATAGGATCTTCTTGCATCTTCAGCTAATGCAGATTTTAACGATTCTATCAGAGCTGAGCAATTTCTACCAGCCAAGAGCCTCATTCTCATATATATTCTGAAGAAAATGTGGCTTTACATTATGACCTGCCATCTCTCCCCTTTATGAATTTTTATCCCTCTCTTTACCCCTAAATCCAGAAAGAATTCCCCCCAGCTCCTGAAAGCTGTGTATGAACTATGAGTTCTCACAGCCCTTAAAGTACAGAAGGCTTCATTTTTCAGCAGTTAATATATTCAAATTTTTGCAGCATTAGCTAGTTTAAAATCTTCTTTATGAATATGCAATGTATTCAGTTCTGGCCAAGAAAGGAAGATCATGCTTTGCCCAGTTTTTACTAAAAGATCCTGATGCATATCATTGCACAGTTCTTCTTAGAGTGATACACAACTGTGGTATACAAGATTCAGCTTAATTTGAATTATTTTAAAATGTTTTTTGTTACAGTTGTGTAATTTCTAATAAATATTTCCAAAGTTCAGAATAAAAATAATGTTTTTTAAAATC
>WAAE01013233.1:0-24580 GCA_013400495.1 Nicator chloris
TCACGTCCAGTTTTTCATCCACCCGTGTTCTCAGTTCCTTCTCCACAGGGCTGCCCTCAGCCCATTCATTCCTCAGCCTGCACTGCTCCTGGTGATTGCTCTGACTTCCAGTTGCAGGGTCTTGCACTTGGCCTTGCTGAAATTTATGGGCTTCACATCAGGCCACTTCTCAAGCTTCCCGAGGTCCTTCTTCACTGTCCCTTCCTTCCAGCACAACAACAAACCACTCAGCTTGGTGTCACCTGCAAACTTGCTGAGGGTGCTCCTGAACCCACGTCTGTGACATCAAGGAAGATATTTAATAGGAAGATATTTAATAGCACTGGTGGCAGTATGGACCCTTGGGGGTCACCATTTGTTCATGGTTTCCATTGATCCTGATAAGGTTTATCACTGTGTGGATGACAGCACAGGCATTTAGGTGCCAGCAGCATAGCACTACTGCTCCAAGAGCTGGTACTTCCTCAAGGGAGAAGAGGTCTATAAAGATTTCTTATCTTTTATCAGAGTATTCACCTACTCAACCGTTGACTTGCTCAGTTAGGGTGATTCAGCAAGGAGGTGTGTTAACAATTAAGTAGCTAAAACTACTTCCTGCTTGTTATCTCCTTCTGTATTTGTAATTGTAGGCACATGAAAAATAGGGAAGTGGTTTGAGACAGCCAGCACAGCTTCCGCAAAGTCCAGTCCAAATAATCCACTGGCCTTGTACAATGGAGTGACCACTTCAGTGGAAAAGGGAAGGGCTAGAGATGTCATCCACCTGGATTTCTGCAAGGCCTTTGAGATGGTCCCCCACAACTTCCTTCTTTCTAAATTGGAAACACAGAGATTTGGTGGGGAGACTGTTCAATGAACTGGGCTTTGGGACCATGTAAATGACAAAAGCAAGTTTGCTCCAAGGAGGGGAATTCCTTATAGGAACAACCAGCTGCACACATTTCACTGTGTCACATTTATTTTCCTGATGACCTCTACAGATCTCTGAAAGAAGGTCTCTCATTACTGCTTTTGTCAGCAACATGGCTTGCATTTTTTGAGATTTGATTTACCAGGATGGAGAATCTCATTTAAACTTTGCTGTAGAATTGCTCTGATTAACACAGAGTCAATGAGGCACTGCCAAGAAAACACAGCAGTGTAAGGGGGAGGAATATTCTGACAAAGAAAACCAAGAAAAAATTAAAGGAAGCATCAGCAACTGAATTGAAAGTGGGGAAGCTCTGTTGTTGGGTAAAGAGAAGATGTGTTTGAAGATGCATATGGGGATAAAAAAAGTTGCTTCAGCACTGCTTCCCACAACTGCTTTTCAGTGTTGGATACATTAAAAGATGCTGTAAATTCATGCTGTGGGAATCCCAGTACCAGATGAAATGCTAGGGAAGAAAGACACAGTAAAAACTTGCTAGCTTGCAAACAGCAAGTTTGAGAATTCTGTACTTGGAAAAGAGCTTGAGTTTCCCAAGTGAATGTTAAATCACCCAGCCAAAAAACCCCATAGACTCAGGCATGTGCAGCAGAATATCCTGTCTGCTGGTTTCCCTCCACTCCTCTGGTGAGCTGCTTGGGCGATGGAGCTGCACTGCAGGCGAAGAGTCACAGTGGCTCATTCACAAAGCTTGTCGGAGTTCAGGGCACTCCTCTGACTGCCCTGGAGGGTTTGAGATCCTGGCAGGGGGCCAGAGACCCCCATGCACAGACCCCTGAGAGACAGCAGGGGGTCAGAGACCCCCCTGCACAGAGCCCCAGAGAGACACTGTCCTGGATCTCAGTCCATGGAAGAGCTTTCAGCTTGTGAAATGAATTACAAGTCACGAGAATGTAAGAAAAATAGTAGTAATAGTAGTAGTTAAGTAATCACGGGGTGCAAATGTAGAATATTAGGATTTTTAGAAAGGGGTCAAAAGAAAAACATGGAGGACTTGGGTGTGGTTCTTGTTCTTTTTGTTCTTCTTGGTATCCATTTTTCTGCTGTAGTGTCTCACGGGGATTGGTGTAGNGCTGATCCAAAGGAGCTGCACCAGAGCCCTGAAACATGGAAACAAAGGCATCATTAAGAAATAACATAAGGGGTTAATGTGTAACATCGCCTTTTTCTGGGCACACAAGATCTGACTGTAAGCCCACATTTTATATTCTGTGTTGACCCAAACAGGCCTGAACCAGTTCTGAGGATGTTTCTGTTCAAGCTGAGAAAAGCTGAGTCTGTGTATGTATCACCTCTCTGTTACAGCCAGAGTGTCTAAGCTTTCTCATCTAGACATCTCCTTTTGCAATACCACTTGTTACAAGCCTTCCTTATGCTGCGTTCTCTTCCCGTGTCCCTTTGCACTGTGGATTAATAATCCTCTTTGTGAAGGTTTTTTCCTGTCTGTTGATTTTCCAAGCAGTCGTTTCTCTCTTTTTAATACCCTGTGTAGCTTAGTAGGGTTTGGAACCTCCAGATACAGTTTATTCCTGGGTTGGCAGGCAGATTGAGGTGCCAGTGCTTTGGTCTTTACTGGGCAAGAGTATTTCACAGTGTGCTTTTATAGGGATAAACGTCATGTGAGAAGTACAGTAGGGAATGCCAGGGTTGGTGATGTATCCTTCTGAGAGGCTCCCTAAAATTTGCCATGAGGGTGAGGGGTGAGGATGACCAGAGAACATGATTCCAAGGGTACTGCTATCTGAGCAGTGTAGAAATTGCCAGCTGGGCTGCACTGCACTGCACCCCAAGGGCAGCTAGACGACATCCTCACAACCTCCAAAGTGAAGAAAATCCCTTCTCTGGTGACCAGGAGAGACAGAGCCAGAGAGGCATGTCTACTGACTAAAATCAGAGTAACAGCAGCTTTGGGAGGTAATTTAGTATTTTCTTTGCCCAAGAGGAACAGAGGGAAAACTCAGAGATATCTGCTTCAGAGACCTCCTGGCTGTAAGGAACTTCTCAGTTACATATGCCAAGAAAGGAAGAGAATACCTTCTTTCCTCTCTAAGAAAGAGTGGTTTTCAAAAAGGAAATATCATTAAGTGTATTTCCTAGAAAATATAGTTAGAGATATCCAAAATAACCTCTCTTGTTAACACTGCCTATGTAACATCATTGTCATGCTGAGATTCTCAAAGGCATCTCTCAGACATGACCAAGGCACTTCAATAAGGCTTCCAAAATAATTTCTTCCACAAACTATTTTGGGCAGAAGGTGACATTTGCCAGTTGACTTGCCACTATAAAACACATATTCTAGAGTAGGGAGAATGCCAGATGCACTTGGAATTGAATTTGGAAATCCCACTTTGGTGAACAGAGCAAGGAAACCTGAAGCTGGCTGCAAAGCAGTAAGAAGTGCCCCGAACACATGGATCCTGAGCTATCCCCATGGCATCTGCCCACCTGAGCCAAGCAGAGGAGCACGAGTGGCTGACACGTCAGCACGGCCTGCAGTGTTTATTTCAAAGTGGGACAAAGCCCAGCAGTTGATAGCACAGCACGTTCTGGGTTTCATGTGCGGATTGCGCAGATTTTCAGCAATCAGCTGCAGAGGGCTCATCCTATCCTTCATCCTTCATCCTTCACCAACAAAGCTGTGTTCTCCCTCCTCAAGCACCAGAGTAACCGGCCTATATAATTTGGGTGTTCATAAGCCAATGGAAATGGAAATAACTTTACTCTTTGTGTTCTAGCCACAAGCTTGTAGTCGTCTCAGTTGCCTGCCTGTGTGGACTGACACACCAGGGCTTCTGCAAGAACACTGGGCAGAAAATAAAGGCCAAGTAAAGTGTAACCCCCACTCCCCGCCAACAAACAAGAAGGAAGAACTGGTGGCAATGGATGTGGAGAAGGCTGAGGTACTCAATGTGTTCCTTGCCTCAGTCTCCACTGGAAGTCAGGTTTCCCATGTCTCTGGAGTGGCTGAAGCTGCAGGTAGTGACTGTGGGAGTGAAGTCCCTCCCACTGTAAGTGAAGAGCAGGTTTGAGAACACTTGGTGAAGCTGAATAGACACAAGTCTGTGGGACTGGATGGCATTGATCCCAAGGTCCTGAGGGCTGATGTTGTTGCCAAGCCATCCTCCAATAGATTTGAAAAGTCATGGCCTTCAGATGAAAGACCATGGTGGTGGTCTTTCCATGGTGATGTTTCCCTTCTTCTGTTGGTGAACAGAAGAAGGGAAACATCACTCTTCTTTTTAAAAAGAGGAGAAAGCAAAATCTGGGGAACTAACTACAGACCAGTGAGCCTCAACTCTATGCCTGTGAAGGTCATGGAGCAGATCCCCATGGAAGCAATTCTAAGGCACATACAAGACAAGAGGATGATCCAAGACAGCCAGCATGGCATTACTAAGGGCAGATTATGCCTGACCAATCTGGTGGCCGTCTGTGATAGAGGGATTGCAGACATCAACACGGGGAACCCAACCAATGTCATTCACATACCCCGACTTCCTTAAGAAGTTTGACCTGGTCCCACGTGGCAACCTTATCTCCAAACTGAGATGCACAGGTTTGAGAGGTGGACTATTTGGGAAACAGCTGCACAGCCAGAGAGGTGTGGTCAGTGGCTCCATGTCCAGAAGGAGACCAGTGATAACTGGTGTCCATCAGGGCTCTGTTCTGGGACCAGAGCTTTCTAAGATCTTTATCAATGACACCCTCAGCAAGTTTGCAGATGACACAAAGCTGAGGGGTGCAGCTGACACAACAAAGGGATGGGATTCCATCCAGAGGGACCTGGACAAATTTGGGAAGAGATTCCACACTTACCTCATGAAGTTCAACAAGCCCAAGTACAAGGTGCTGCACCTGGGTCAGGGCAATCCCAGACATGAGCACAGACTGGGAGATGGTCATGGGGTGGGAGCACCTCTCTTATTAAGACAGGCTGAGAAATCTGGGGCTGTTCATCCCAGAGAAGAGAAGGCTCCAGGGAGACCTCATTGCAGCCTTCCAGTTCTTGAAAGGGGCTTATAAGAGCAGGAGCAGCCTTTTAAGTGGGCAGCTAGTAATAGGATGAGAATGGAATGGTTTTGAATTAAAAGAGCAGAGACTTACAGTAGGTGTCATGAAAAACTTCTTTACTGTGAAGGTGACGAGGCAGTGAAACAGGTTGTTTAGAGAAGTTGTGGATTTCCTGTTCCTGGAAGTATTCAAGGCCAGGTTGGATGGGACTTGGAGCAACCCAGTTTAGTAGATGGTGTCACTGCCCATGGCAGGAGGGTTGCAATGAGATGATCTTTAAGGCACCTTCCAACCTCAGACTTTGTAGAACTCTAGGATTCTCTGATCAATGCCTTGAGATACAATGATTCATGGGGTAGTTAAATACAAGCTACAGGTGAGAGCTGGCCCAGCATCACAGCAATAATCAAAATGCTTACCAAGCTCTTTAGTCTGGTTGCAATGTTTCTGACCATTTTTATCTCTGAAGGAGATAAAATTCCATAGGAGAGATCCAGGAAAAATATTTGTAAGTAACTGCACAAAACATTCTCTGGATACACAGAGACATCTCTCCATGAAATTGAAATGTTTACCTACGCTAAACAGTGCATAAAATAAACCCACTGCTGGTTGCAAAAGATTCTTTATTGGCACTAACACAAAATGGATTACAGACAATGGAAGAGGACATTTGTGGGGCAGGAGGGCTCTCACATCCGTGGTCCTGTGACACTGGGGAAAAGTGACAAAAGCAGCAGAGGCAGAGATCTAGGTCTCAAATTTCTTGCCCAGGCTGCATCTTTCCTCAGCACGGCAGGATTTGCATTCTAACAGCCACAGCCAGGGCGAAGGGGACGCAGGAAGGAAAGCTTGTCGTTGAACTTGATTGCCTTGTAATTTGGAAGGTGCTCATGTTCTCGTGCAATGTATTGAAATCCACCTCCATCGCTGTGCTCACACAGCAGCCAGGCACCTTTCTGGACTTTGTGTGAAGATGTGCTGTTATTGTCATGTC
Source organism: Nicator chloris (assembly GCA_013400495.1). NCBI lineage: Eukaryota > Metazoa > Chordata > Aves > Passeriformes > Pycnonotidae > Nicator > Nicator chloris. The sequence continues at coordinate 5,940 of WAAE01013233.1, forward strand.
CCCTAGCCAGGTTGGTTGCTTCTCTTATTACCCTGCTCTTCCCTTGATAGTCAGCATGTTCATAGAGAGTGATCTGGGGATTGTGCAGATCTTCAGTGATCACCTGCAGAGAGCTGATCCTGTCATTCATCTTTTTACCAACAAAGTCGTGATCTCCCTCCTCAAGTACCAGTAACTGTCCTTTATAGCTTTCGTGCTGATAAGCCACCCAAGGATGGCCGATTACTCTCACTGAGGAGATACAATCATTCCAGTCTGCATCTTTTAGGTTGGCAATGTTGGTGTGGAATTCTTTGGACATACCCTGGAAGTTAGCATGCTCATAAACGATGATTTTTCCCATCTCAGCCGGGCTTCTGGGATTTGGATTTTCTGCTGTAGGAGTTGGATGGCAGCCTACAGAAAATGAAAACAGAAAATAAGCAATGTTTGTAAGAGGCCTTTACACACCAGACATGAAATGGAAACCAGAGGGGACAAAAGGTAAAAAGAAGACATAAAACAATTTTAGCAGAAGATAAAAATAGCAACTGTGAAAGAGTGACATGACATAGAAGTTTCAATTTGGAGGGAAAAATTAAAATGAGATTTGTATACCACAACAGTCCAGTTTCATTTAATATGTATACGTGCAAGGGACACCTGAGCATTTTGTTTAACATCTTATTGGTATACCCTAAATAATAACAGAATAAAATATACAACTAGTGGTAAATCTTTCTGTTGATAATTGATTCTGCAGATGAGAAATATTTTAGAAACTGGCACTCATTGTTTGGAATACGTTTCATGAGCCACATAGAATGCAATATAAAAGTAGTGAGACATGCAATTAATTTCTAAAAGAAAGAGAATTTTTTACTTAAAACAGGGGGGGAAACCCTGTATTTTTAGGGGCAGAAATGAACTTTAAATTCACTGAAACACCTTATTTCTCTTTTTATACGGAATTTTACTGAAATCAAGAGATTCCTTCTCTTGACATACACTGAGAAACAATCAAGTTGTTAGCATCAGTTCTTCAACTCAGACTAAATTTCAGGTTTTAAATGTCTTTTCCTAACACTACTACCACTACACATATCTAATTCCCCACAGTCATCTGAGTTCAGTTAAAAAGCCACAGTGTTTATTAGTAACAGCTGCAGGAATAGTAATGAGCGGTCAGTTATGAAAACAGCTCCCTCTCTAAATCATGTAACAGTTACTGAAACAAAGATTTACATTTCAGGGCAAATAAGTGGGACAAAAAAAGCCATTCCTCTAGCTGATTCTGAGAAGGGAAGGGAAAACACAGAGATGCCCAGCAAGATCAGAAGCTATAGTAATACTGCAAGACATGTGCATCATAATTTAAAAGCCTGAATGACTTAAATCTCAATTTTTTAGAAAAAAAACTTTATGTGGTTAAAAACATGTATTTTTCACAATTATAAAAGCACATATGGAACCTGAACTCGGACTCACTGACTGATTAAGCACTACTATAATTACTTTCTACCTGTAGAAAAAGTATGAATAATGACCCATTTAATTTTACTAATACAACATAAAGATCCCATGACCAAGATAAATTTGTAGAATATTTTCACTTTCACCTCTGAGAATTGTGTTACCAGTGGCCCCCTCCACCCTCTCCCTTGCTGAGGCTTGTTGGTCCTGCAGCAGCCAGCTCCTCTCCCCTAAGGATGGCTGCAGTCCCTGCACATGCACACAGCAGACCCTCACGGCTGGGCTGCACCTCTCAGCCCAACACTAAAGCCTCCTTCCCTTGCCCTGCATTTCACAGCAGCTGCCCAAGAAACCCTGCCAGTTGTCCTCTACAAAGTGTGCCTCTTACCTGGCTGTCAGCTGCAGGGCTGGGAAGAGCTGAGGGCAATTCCTCCAGTGCAGGGCTGCTGTTTGGGAAGGGCGTCTCACCTGCCTCCAATTATACTTGCACAGGAGTCTTGTGCAACACCCCAGTCAACAAAACTGAGAAATGGCCAATAAGTGAACAAAAATCATTAACTATTTTATTTGAATTTTGATCTTTCTACAACCAGTGGTGTTATTGCTTTGGGTCAAAAGTCTGTTGAAGCATAAGCCCTTGATAAAACCTTAGAACTTTGGTTCTTGTTTGTCCTTCTCCTCCAGAAGCAGATGAATCACAGTAATAAAAACGTATCAAAGTACTTTGTGACTCACAGGCTGTAGAATTATTCTGCCTGTTGCAGTATGCGTTATCTTTACCCGTGAAGCAAATATAATAAACAATGTTAATTTTACAAAGGGTTTTGTTGGGAGATGTCCATTTGACAGAGGTGGCATTTAGGTAGGGTTTTGTTAAATTCTCTTCCTCCTTCTCACCTACATAGCCATTTGAGAAGCTACAGGGAGGCAGAGCTGCTAAAGCAGGGCCAGGAGGCTCTGGCAGAGCTGCAGTGGCAATATTTTTTTCTTTTTTTCTCATTGCAGGTTCACTCTGTACTATCTTTTCAGACAGGTTCATCGGCTAGCATGGCAGAAAGCTGTTCTGCAGCCAGAGAAAGCAACAGGATCTTCATTAGTTCACTTGAGGCACCCCTGCTCTGTCAAGTAGGAGTTAACTGGAGAAGATGGAGAGCTGGGAAGGGGGATAGTTCACCCCTGCAAAACAAGCAGCTTGTACACCAGATCCAGTCAAATCCTCATGCTGTATCTCTTTCACTGGTGTTTGGCTGAGCCCATGGTGTGCCAGATCACAAAACTAAGCCAGTATAAAAATACTTGAGGCTTTGGGGTTTTTTTTCCATGTGATCCATTGTTTTGCTGCTCTGCAGAGGCTGGAAGAAGAGCAATTGAAAATTGTAAATTGAAATTTCGGGGTTTTGAAGAGAAACAGGCCCTCACTTTATAGCAACAGCTAGATGAGAAGTCCCTTTTCTGAGCAGGCAAATCACAGCTTCAGGACACGTTTTTGTGTGTTGCAGTGACCTCAGCTTACAGTTCAGTGCTGCTGGAAAGGGGAAAACTCCATTCCACTCCTGAATCACTGTGTCCACTATCTGGTAAAAAGAAGGGAGGAAGAATGAGCACACCAATGTGAGGAATGCTTGAAAAAGGGATTAAAACAGCCTAGAATATGGTGGATTTACACCGCCATTGAACAACATTCATTCCTCTTAACTTGGTAATATGTTTTACTTATTAAATTACTTAGTTGTCTTTTCTGAAAAAAAATAAATAATGTGCAATGACATAATTAATCACAAACTAAACATTTCCATCTTTCTCAGCACCTGCAGACTCAGAAAGCACCTTTGATCAAATGTATGAGCCACGAAGGCACCACAAAGACTGAGTCTGAGTGTATCTCACCTGTGGTACAGAGTGATGCAGCCAGCAGCGAGCTCCTAAGTCATCCCTGCAGAGCACCAAAGCTGGCAGTGGGGCTTTTCATGGCTTCCAGGACAGTCAAAAGGCAATGCACAATGGAATGATATATGATGGAATCCTTTATCATGTTTCTGTGCTGCTACAAAAACATGGTAAAGGATCTCTGTACAAACACTTCCAGGTTCACAGAAAGAAATTAGTTCCTGGTTCTCATTGGCCATCTGTCCTAGTGTTATTGAATTGAAAACTAAATGGATTTTAATGTCATTAACCTCCCCTTTTAGGGTGCTTTATGCACAAGGAAGTCACTGAACAAAGCAGAACACCACAGGGTGGGGTTGGGGGGTTGATACTGGAAAGATTTATGGAGTTTTCTTTGTGGGTTGGGTTTGTTTGCTTTTATTCCTTATGGATCACAGAATGGTTTGGGTTGAAATGGACCTTTAAGATCATTCCAACTCCCCTGGCATGGGCAGGGACAGCTTCCACTAGACCAGGTGCTCAAAGTCCCATCCAACCTGGCCTTGAACTACTTCCAGGGATAGGGAATTCCCAACTCCTCTGGGCAATCTGTTCCTGTGCCTTACTACCCTCACAGTAAAGAATTGTTCCTAATATCTAAACTAAACCTGCCCTCTTTCAGCTTGAAGTCATTCCCCTTTGTCCTCCCACTGTGTGCCCTTGTTGAAAAGTCCCTCTCCAGCTCTCTTCTATCCCCTTTGGGTACTAGAAGGCTGCAATAAGGTCATCCCAAAGCCTTCTTCAGGCTGAACAATCACAACTCTCTCAACCTTTCCTCACAGGAGAGGTGCTCTAGCCCTGTGATGGTCTTCATGTCTCTCCTCTGAACTCATTCCAACTGGTCCATGGCCTGAGAGTTGTGCTGAGGTGCCCAGAGCTGGACACAACACTTTGGGTGGAGCAAATTTATGGAGAACGATGTTTACTAAAATTCCTCTTATTCCCCTCCTGCAGAAACAGCAGTATCTCAAAATCTAAAAAAGAAAGTGTGTGGCAAAAGTGAAAAGATAAGAGAAGGAGGACAAACCCCTCTTCCTCTATTGCCCTCAGCAGACGAAAAGCAACAGAGGAGCAAGATGAATGATGACACGCAGATTCTTTGAAAATGTGCAGTTATGCAAAAAACACTCCAGCAAGGGAAGAATAGACACTCAAATATTTTCATTTTTTTCATAAAACTGGATTTCTGGGGGCTTTTTTAAAATTTATTTGTTTAGAGAATATTTACTGCTAGATTGCAGGGTGATAAAAAATTTCACTTAAAGCTGTGGATGTCACATATGCACCCACTTCACAGTGCTGGAAAAGGTAAAATAGTAGAAAAATCTAATTAACAACAAACTCCTTCACCTACTCGATGCTGTTGTGCTCCTAAACTGCTCTATCACTGTGGAAAGAAACTAAGGTATCTCAGTAGTCATCTGTTTTTACTCCTTACTTTAAAACAAGAGGATTAAAAAACAAATAAAATCACACATGAAGTATACCCCCTCGATTTCTGTTTGCTACTTTGTCTGGTAGTTTTGGACTCCAGGTAGCAGGACACTGGTTCCTTTATTTTGGAGGGTGTTTTTTGGGTTTTACTCACTTAGCAGTTGTTAGTGCTAGTAATGTAACTCTTCATCACAGGAATAAAGTTTCTTTCCCACTTTTCACTCTCCAACTTCTGTTTCTCAAGCAAAACAGCCCCCAAAAATGCAACATAGGAACAGGCCACTGGACCACAGAACACAAAACTATGAACAGCCTGCTATTTACCTGCTAATAGATGCATTCACTACCAAACCCTTCAGAGGGAAGAAAAAGAGGCCCCTTTTTTGCCTAGCATGTATCTCACACGAGCTCCCCTTATTTTTCTTTCCTCTATTTGCTGCACTTCCCAAATGGCTACTCTTTAGTACAGCAAACTGAACACCACTTTTTCAGCAAAAAGAAAGATGATAGAATCCCATTGAACGAGTGCTGCATATTCAGCCACAACACTGGGAGGAAGCTCCAAAGAAATTGTGCTGGAATGATAGGCACAGCAAATACAGACTGCCAAAAGCCTTGTAAGTCCCACTTGACAACACACAGGCATCAGAAAGCAAAGGGAAGATCTTCTCTAATTATTATGTCCTTTCCCAAGCCTCCTTTTCCCGGATGAAGGAAAAGGCAGCAGGTTGTCTGTGAATAACTGCCAGTTCAAAATGTCAGAAACCCAGCTGGGTTGGTTTGGGGGTTTTTTAATAAATGTACAAATGGTTTTCCATGGAATAGTTGCTAAGCTGGACTCCACAAGCACGAAGACCCGTGCTCAGCAGTGGGGAGAAGCCAGGGGAAGGCACCACGGACCCTCAAAAGGTCTCAGCTTCCCAGCACCACATTTTGGGTCTACAGCTGCACGTTTAGGAAATTCATCCAGCGTTTTGTTCCTTTCGTGTTTAAATAGCAAGCTGTGCTCCTAAACCCTTTAGTGAATGAACACTAGGTGTCACTTCTGCTTCGGAAATGCGGCAGAGCAATGGCAACACCAGAAAAAACCCAGCCCGCCTGGCATCAGATTTTTCAGGGGATCTCTGCACTCACAACTCTTGCTAAAGTCGTGGGCAGGTACAGAGTTTTAAAATTTTACATTTCTCAAACCACGCATCTAAAAAACTTCAGAAAATAGTAGACAATGCTTTGCCATATTCTGCATAACAGTGACAGAAAAGTTTCTCTTCTCCCTTGCGGGTGCGAAGGAACACTTTCCTACATGAGCAAGGGACCATGACACAGAGAAGCTCCCAGAGTCTGGTGGATTTGGGACATGCAAACATCTCTCACTGCCTTTACGTGAATCTAAAATGTTTGGTCCCTGCTACCCACCCCTGCTTACAACTGGGCTTGGTAACAGAGAACATGGATGTGGCTGGAAATGCAAACTAGGGTCATGATGCATACAGAGCACTAGCACAAGGTGGGCTTGGACACCAGAGACAGGGCTGCAGACAAAAACTGCACTGGAACCAGAATGCAGATCCAGTCAGCCAGCTGGTGTTCATTGCATCAACATCCCACTTCCAGCTCTTAACAGGACAGTCACACAGGACCTGGACAGAGGCAGCTCAGTCTTCACTCAGCCCTGGGAAACTAAACAGGGACTAGTACTTAGGTGAACAGTCAGCCTCAACAAAAGGCATAGCAGAGATTCTGTCAGATGATTTAACAGGGACAGGGGGAAGAAAGTGAGAACAATTTCCAGAGAAAGTGAACAAATGGTAACAGCCAACCTTCCTGCAGGGACAGGGGGAAATGTGGGAGAGGGAAGGACACCAACACAAAGTCAAGAGTTTAAGCGACATTGCAAGGGAAACGGAGGCAACTAGGAAACCTAGGGAAGGAGAAGCACTAATGAAATCTGAGGTTGAGAAAAAGGGAAGGCCAAGCAATGGTAATGGGAATATGAACAGAGAGGAATGTGGTGCACCGAAGAGGCAAAGGAAATCAGAGGTGAGAGCAACAGCAGAGAACTGGAGAAGGGAGAACAACTAGACAGCAAGTGAGGCACAGCATAGTCATTAATGTTTTTTCACCAAGCAAAGAATCTGACAGAGGACTGAGACAAGTAAAAACCAAAGACATCTCTGACCAGCAGTGTGGGTGAGCAGGACACAGAAGTAGCATTTCCCTTCCTTTCAGACAGCAAAAGCAGCAAGTTGTTCTGCATGCAATAGAGCAGTCTCAGAACAGCACATGTAGGTCTCAGTGCCACAGGGCTGCATGGGAGATACAGGGGAAAGTAAAGCTCAGAAAATACACAGCAAATACTATTCTCTGCACACACTTTCTGCTCCAGCAGTGAGAGAAAAAACAAGCCTGTGAGGTTGTAGTATAAAAACCAGGTGCCTGATGGAACAGGAAGGGGCAGCACTTCCTGCTTAAGCCCCCAGCCTTGACTACTGCAGCAGATTCTTTGGGTGATAAAACGTAACACGACTTCCCTCACTGCAGAGGGCCAGAAGATGAAAAGAAGTGCATCACTGACCTCTAAACCTGAGCAAGAAAAAGAAGAGCTTTTGGCAAAGGGAGGCTTTCCTGCTGGCTCACTGAACTGAAGCCTGGGGCTACAGCAAAATGAGGTCCTTTATGCTTCATCTGCATGCAAGCTATCAATAAAGCATAAACCTTGGTCAAAAGGAGAGACAGAAACAGAGAGAGTCTAATCTATCCTTTGAAAAGCAGTGGGCTTATACCTTTATTATACAAAATACTTTACAATTAAAAAACATTTTCCCCAATAGAATCATATACAGATATTTATAATTAACAAGATTCAGTTACACACAAGATGGAGACTTTTGCACAAAGGAAAACAGTGACAGATGAGCAAGAGAAAATTAAGACTTGACCCCTTTCCCCACCATATTTTGGGAGAGGTTACATTTTAGACTTTTCTTCCTATCACCTTCTCTCAAGCCTGAACTCTGGGATCTCCCCCTACCCTGACAAGGTAAGGGACTCCACCCATGTCCCCAGCATCAGTACAATACTCTTGACTTAAAAGGTTCATGAAGAGACACTGAGAAAGTAACATCTGACTGTACCATGAAGTTACCAGTGGCCAGAAAAGGGGGACTACTGCCCCAGTTTTCCCTAGCAACCCGCATATACACACATGCAAGCACATACATGGGGAAGCATGCTCAAACCCCACAATTTTTCACCCTTTTGGGTGAAACAGCAATCCCACCCCTCCAAAGCAGCCCTAACTCAAGACACGCCCTTGCAGGCAGTCTGCAGAATGGCTGTCATAGCCAAGGTCTCACAGCCAAGCTGGGCACTACTGCAAATGCAGTCTGGCAAGAGGGCAGGAGGCTGCTGTCTTCCCCACTTAGATCAGCTGTGAACCAGCAGTGTCAGTCGTCATGGAGGTGATAACGTGAATCATTCCAAAATGCTCAGGCCACAACAGACAGGCTGGGGAAGTTGCACACTTCACCGGGGGGGGTACTTAAAAATAAACAGTTGCCAATGATCTGCCCTACCAGGGCAAAGATGTGTGTGAACCCTTGTGAACATTTTCTCCCTAAGAAAGGTCATTCATTGCTGGGCTAGGCAACCGCTGCACTCGCAGGGAAGCCTATCCCAGAGTCACTGCTGGAGGCCAAATGCCTGCAGCAGTGTGGGCAGGTCACGGGCATCGGCTGCCCCATACAGGTCACTCTGCCCCAGCATGGAGAGGGCCATGCGCAGGGTGCTCCAGATGTTGTCAGACATAGCTCCTTGCTGCCCCCGCGGACCTCGGCTCTTCTGCTGCATGTGCAAAGCCTCCAGGAAGTGCTCCACAGCCTCACTGTCAACAGGACAACATACACATGCTTAGTGGAAAAGATGTAACATCTCACACTCCCTTCCCCATTTGCTTCTAAAGTATTTCCCCTCCAAAACAGTTTCCCCTTCTTCACCAGGTCCTACCCCACTCCAGAACCAGAGGTCCCCCTTTTCCTCCAGAAGAATGAGGAATCCAGATGGCCTCTAATCCACCTGTAACTGCATGACACTGGGATCTCTGGGCAGAGTCCACACACTTGCTCTGCTCTCCTATGCCAAGGGAAGGCTGCAGGCAGCGTGGCCCTGCCCTCGTAACCTGTGGCAGCCTGTCACCCACAAACACACACAAACTCGCAGGTCACAGCAGAGCTGCCCATGCTGTGCTCACCGGTGGGCACCTAGGTTGATGCAGCTGATGCCCAGGTTGTAGCGAGAGCGGATGTATCCCGGCTGGAGCTCCAGTGCCCGACGATACGCGGCCACAGCTTCTTCACTCCGATTCCCATTGGCCAGGGTGGCACCCAGCTTGTTCCACAGAAGGTGGTCCTGGGGGAAAAGGCAAAGAGAAAGGGCTGAGATTAACTGGATCTCTTTAAGCTCCAAGCCAACCCCTCCTTCCTCGTACATCTGTCTTATTCCTCCACTCTAAATATGCACCTCTGGTACACGCAGCACCTCCACCCAAACCTTCACCCATAAACCTCCAAGTGCCTCCAGTCTGCCCCTTCCTTACATTGGGGCGCACACTGAGTGCAGCACTGAAGCAATCCACAGCCTTCTCGTATTCGCCACTGAGGTTGAAAAGGACACCCAGGCCACACTGGACATCAGGATCCACAGCTGAGGGGTTGCTGCGCACAGCTGCTAAGAACAGCTCTTTCACCTCCATGAACAGTGAGCTGGAAAAGCACAGAACAGGATACTGGTGTACTGTGGAGAGTCGGCCTCGGGTTGCTCGCTCTGCTCCTGCCTGGACCAGTCTGAGCTCTCCAAGAAGCCTTTCAGCCAAAGGCTGGAATTTGTAACCATAACTCACTCAGAGAGCAGGGAACTTAGGACACGCTTGGAAGGCCCCAGGTTTGTCCCCGAGACGCTCTCCTCTGGTTCCTTGTTGAGCAGGTGGGCATAGTCTGGTTTATGGCGCAGCCAGTCCCGCAGGGTCTCACACGCCTGCTTCTGCAGGGACTCATTGGTGAAGCTGACTGCTAAAGCCATAAGTGCTGTGAGGTTCCCAGGCTGCAGCTCCAGGCACCTGCAGGGCAAAGAAAGAAGTGAATGCAGCATTAAATCCATGTAGGAGACACCCAGATACAGGAGGTGGCACAATCAAGACAGAGTACCCCGTGACAGCCATATGGTCCTTGTGGCACTACACATCCAACAAGGAGCCATGCTCAGCAGCTCTGCTGCAACACTCACTGTCTGAGGGCGCTGATCGCCAAAAGCTCCTGTTCATTCTCTGCTTGGGTGGTTCCCAGATATTGCCAGGCCTGGGGAAGACATAGATGTACAAAGTCAGACTTACAGAGGAAAAAAATCAGCCAATAAGTCACAAACACAGAGATTAATTTCAGTATATTATCCTGCACAGTTTTAGAGTGTGATCAAATAGACCAAAGTATACACTTAGCCACAGATGTAAGCTCCTCTCAAAAGATAGCCAGATGTCATGGCACACAGGTCCTCAAAGACAATAAAACTGGCATTGTTATAGTGAACAGAAGTGAATGTCTACCTGGAAATCTATCATAAAGCAACTGTTGGTAGTTTTACACTTTTAAATCACAGAATCTCCACTTTTAACTTCTAACTGTGGCCAAACTGCAGAAGGAGGAAAATGCAGATCTCCTATCTCCCAAGAACAAAACGGCATAGCAGCAGTGCTAATAACAAGGAGAGCCCCGAGGCAGGCAGCTGTATGTATTTGTGCAGTGGTCCACTAGCAAGTAGTACCTTGGAGAGTTGACTTTGAGACCTGAAAGTAGAAGCACTGTTAATTTTACTGAATTTCCAGTCATCATGACACCAGTACATGAAAATTACTTCCACCTCCAAGCAGCTGATATAAGGAATATTTAAGTAGGCACTAAATCCACAGTATCTGTTCACTTTATGTTGATAGCCACACCCCTGGCTCCAAAATAGGCTAGACAGTTGGTAGGACTGTCAGCATGATGTACCTGCTTTTGGAATGTAAGTCACAAAATGAGGTATCCACTGCCTCAAGGAAGGAAATTGTTTCATTAGCAAAGACACAGAAACCCTGCAGAAGGCAATCTACTCCCTTGAATCTCTCATGCCTCACCCTACATAGCTAGGTACAATTCAAGCAGAGCTGACCAGTGATAACTGCAGTGTTCTGCCAGCAGAAGAGCTGATGAGATTCAAGGTAAAGTTGTGACTTGGATCAAAGCAAATATGACATTTCTTTCAGAGCAATTGTTCACGTCTATTTGATCACGGTACCATTTGTGAAGTCTTGACATCTCCTGTACTTTTTGCAGTCACAATGGAAGAATTCAGAATGTTTTTAATACAGCTAGCCAGAATTGGCCCAAGATTTCTTCCCCAAAGAATTCAGAATGTTTCCAATACAGCTAGCCAGAAATGGCCCAAGATTTCTTCCCCTAAGGTTTCCACTACCTCTCCATTATGCTCAGGCTGCAGCCCACACTGCCTATGAGAAAAAAGCAACAGTTCTAGAAGGGCATTAAAACCTTTTGACCACTTTAAAGCTAAAGCAGATCTTCAAACCTTCTGCTTACTTTTCACCTATTACCAGTACCCTAGAAAGTGAGATGGCTATTCCCAAAAGCCAAGAACCTCTGTTCCAAGATGTCACTCTCATTTAAGTCTCAGGGTAATCAAATTATGTATGTCCAGTCATATATAATTAGCAGAGCTTGAACAAGACACGCTGAAAATTCAGCGGCCCTGGATCCTTGAGGCAGGCACTCCAGAAAGGCACCACATGAGTGTATTTGTGCTCTTCCTGAGAATATCCATGTCCTCTACCGCTGCAAAAAGGCATACACGCTATTCCATTTCTCAACTCATCCTGCAGAAGCTGGAGTGATTTATGGAAAAAAGTATTCACCTAATAAGGAGCTGGAACTCTGTCTTCAGCGTAAAAATCCTTCTTTGAACACAAACTTCAATTAAGACTGTGAAAAAACCCAACCCTTCTGGGTCACATCTTTTCCTAGCACCTAGATAAAAGACTTAATCAGAACCTCGGTCTATTGAGCTTCTCAGAATTAGATTTTCATAGAGATACAGAAAGCAGTGATCCACCATAAGCTCCTCCAAACTTACAATGCCAATAAAGACTTTCACAGAAGCAACTTGAGAGATGAGAACTCCTTGCCTTGGCTCCATGCAGAGTCTCATGTGCTCCAAAGATTTTACACAGCTCTGGGCCAGACAACTTTGTGCTTCCTGTAACTGATCTTAAGCCAGAAACCTCCTCCCTCAGAGGCTCCCTGAGGATTCACACACATCAGCTACAAACTCAGAGCTGCAAAAAAATGAGGTGTTTTCATACATCCTGCACAGATCCTACCACTGAAGGGAGTTTCCTACACCCACCCTGACAGCTCAGCCCATTATCTCTGCTGCCACTCACCTCCATATGATCTGGCTTCTGTTGCACTGCAGCCTCAAAGAGCAGGACAGCGTTGGGGAGGTCACCTTCCTGCAAGCGCTTCCGCCCCTCTTCAAATGCATCTGGGTGATCCCTCATGGGATTGTCTTCCTCGAACTGGTAACCCTGGCAGGACAGACAGACACACGAGGGCTAAAGCTAGGAGACAGGCTTAGGGAGAAGAGCACTCTCTACACCACAATCTAGTCTTGCTGCATCACGAACATTCAAGCTACAGACTAGCCAGGAGCTCATCCTCATTGCTAATTTGTAGCAGATCAGAGACAAGGGTGCTTCTTCCTGCCTGCTCGGTGCTGGAAAAATCCCCCAAACCAGACCTGGAATAAGTTGCTAGAGAGACAAAACATTTAGTATGGATCTTATTAGCTTGGAGGTGAATGGCGGAAAGGGGCAGGGATGGGGCCAGGGGACACAACACTTGAACTCGTTGTGAAGAAGCCCTGTATTCACTGGTATTTGGTGCTGGACAAGAACCAGACAGCATTTGCAGACAAGCCAAAGGGAAAACACAGAACACAGTTTAACCCCTACCAAATCTGGGACAAGAGTGTAAGTGACAGCAAAGCATCAGCATGAGAAAGAATCCCAGCAGCATTTAGAGTCTGTGGAGCTTAGAGTAAGGCAGACACACTGCCAGTCTCCTCAGGGCAGCCCAACACAGTGCTAGGGCTGAGAGACCCTGTTCTCCCCTACCTTGTCGTATGATGAGGAGCTAAGGTCTTCATATTCAGAGAGCCAAGGGTGAGCCTCTGCATCTCTCTTGGCCATCTCCTCACATTCTGCCTGGAGTTTGTCCCAGAACTCCACATCTGACTGAAGGGAGAACAAAGTGTGACTGGAGTACCTCAGCCATAAACTCAGGTCTGCAGACATGCCAGAGAACTCCCTCCTGAATGTTCCAGCCCTCCTCAGAGCATGCAAAGGAGAGAGGTAACCCTACCATGGGCTCTCAGTTGGCACCCCAGCCCTCCTTCTCAGCCAGCTTTACCTCCACGGCAGCCTTTGCCTGCTCAAATTCCGTATCAAGAGTTGACATGTTCCCAGATCGCGCAAATTGATCCACCCAGGCATCGGATGCCCCCTGGGAGTTCGGAAAGAGAAACACACCTTTCTTTTTAGAATTTGGCAACCTCAGGGCACATCCCAAAACAGCAGGAGGGTCTGTAATGACCCTTCCTCCCCATCAGCAAGAACTGATGGCCTATGAAGTGGAAACGAATTCAACTGAATCTCCTCTTCCTCACAGACGCTGTGGGAGATGAGAAAACTCAAACTGTCCAAATACATTCCCAGCTTCTGGCTAGACTCTGCTAAGAGCCCAACAGCCCCTCCCTTGTCTCCCTCAGCATTGCTGAGAGCTGGACTTGCCATTTTCCTTTGCTCCCAGACTGTGCACTGTGGCAAAATGCTTTCTTCCTTCAAAGCATACAGGCCTGGGGCTCCTACCTGCTGCTGTATAAACTCAGCTGCCCATTGCTCTGCCTGATCTTGGTCTCTGTGGGTCACCTGATTAGCTTCGATCGATACCCTCCCATCTCCGATCTGGCGGACAAACTTTAGGAACTGCGGCAGAGAAATGAAACAAGGGTGGAGCTGGGCAGATGCGGTGCCCACAAGCCCTCAGCCCATGCCCCCCTCCTTCACTAAGAGGGCTTCTCTCTGCAGAGCGAGCACAAAAGGCCCAGAAAGGTGGGAAGGACCAGACTTCACAAGAGTGGAGATGGATAATATCTAAAGTGGATTGCAGGGTTCGACTCCCAGGAATCAGGGAAGAAATGGAAACATGGGTCAACAGGAGGCTTTATTCCTTTACTATCTTCACCCTTCTCAATTCCCCACACCCTTTGTTCACAGTCATATAACTACTACTAATTATGCAATTAATAATTCACAGTAATAATTAATCTCAGCCCCTGTCAGATTTCTCACCTCAGTATTCTTGAGTTTTGGATCATCCACTTTGGAGAGGAAATCAGTAACAGTTTTCTTAAGATCATCCTCAGGTTGGTATTCCTCATACCTGTGATCCAAGGCAGTAAAAGGGAAAGAGATAGTCTGATAACAGGCAACAGCAAACTCTTTCACTAACAAGAGTCTACACAACAGGGCAGACATAGTATTGAGGGATACAACCCCTCCTCAAGTATTCTGGGCTTCTCCTAAGAGATTCAGAACCATTATCCATCTGTAAAAATTCAAAATTACTACTGTGTTAGCCGTGCAAGTGACTAACACAAACAGCAGCAGAACTAAACAATTACAGAGTCAGCACAGCTCTGCAGGCAGCCTGGATTCCTTGCCAAGCTCACATGCCATCAGACATTGCAAGTTTTAGCACTACCAGAAACAAGGTCATATATCCAGGAACAAAGAAAGTAGGTCATGCCCACTGAAGAGGAAAACAGTGCCTTGGAAAAGCATCAGCTCTGCAGAGGGTTGAGGGCTTACAGCAAAGACACAACTCAAGATGTCTTGTCTGGCTTACAGCAGGATAGGACCACTTCCAGGTGTTATCACTACATTCAGTCTTGGGGAAGTCTTTGGAACTGATGGCAATAACTCGGGAATGTCCATTATTTGCAGAAAGCTATCAGAGAAGGCAAAAGCCAGGTGAAACGAGAATCCAAATGTACAAAATTTTTGTAAGGAAGGATCTTAGAAGCCCAAATTGCTTGTGTGTGTTGCTTCTTTAACTGAAAAACTTGATGTATTCAACAGGTACCTACAGAGAGATGATCCATCTTTAATGTACCACAAAGAATCACATTAAAATAATATGTAGAAAGCTGAACCTAGAAATATGTCAAGGAAAGGCTGGAAGTGGTTTGTCAGATAGGAAGAATTACATGATGAAAGTTTACAACTAGTAGAGTCTAGCAAAAAGCATCTGTTGCAGAAGAAAAGTTCCTGAACTCACTCCTGAAGTTACTTTAAGGAGCTTTGCATCAGGCATGAGATTAAGATAGCCTACATGATCAATGTCTCTTCCTGGAACTAGAGAACAGAAAAGCTACACTCTCTTAAAAACTTCAGTTTGCAAGCACTGTTTCCTCCTTTCTCTGAAACCACAGCCATGAGAACATCAGTCTAAGTTAAATGACTCAAAAGCATTCAGGCCATAGCAGATTTCTATCACCTTTCCAAACTTCACCCACCCAGGTGCCTAGCAGCAACAGCCAGCCTTGAGAAGTCAGACTCACCATTTATCTGCCAAGGACTGATCTTCCGATTCCCCGAGCCACAGTTTCTCCTCTGACTGCTCTAGGTATTCTTCTGCCCACTTGGCAGGAGACACAGACAGCGGATCTGCAAAGGAAGAATGGGGAGAAAAGTAAGACAGGCAGACCACCACACCTCTGTTTATGCTTGCTTCTTCTACCTTTGTTTATTCTGATCTAAAAATCAAGCCTTTGGTTCAGATAGTGAATTAACACAGATGCCACTGTGGTAATGATAAACTTAGGATTTTCTACTTTAAAATCACAACTTATTCATCTGGTCCCTATAGGATACTACGTAGGTCAAGAAAATTAACAATGCATTACAAGTCTCTGCCAGAAGCACAGCCTACAAGCACTAGGTTTTCATCAGACCTTTCTCAAAGACTTTTGTAACTTCTAATTTATATTCCCAGAAATGGAAAGAGTGAAGGTCAAAGAGTGAGACTAGCCAGCTTTCTACAGTGGCCACTCCTGGAGAACAAAACAGCATCTACTTGATTCTTTTCCATAATTTCCAGATTAGGGCATGGATGGTAACAGGACCATATTCCAGACCCAGTTCTATACACAACACAGGATGGCTTTTCAAATAAAGTTTAACCTTTGGGCCAGAAACACTCACTTTGCACATTTCCAGGCTGTAACACCCCTCTACCTTCATACAACTGACACAAAAAATTTGGCCAAAGCACACTAAAGAGTATTTACCTTTGTAAATCGGTAAAGGCAAATTTAGCCTTACAAGAGGGAATTAGAAAATGTAAGCAAGAAGCACTACAAGGCCATCTCCAACTTCCATCAGTTGAATCATAATTTTGATAGAAGCAGTTTAAATAGCACGCTTCTCTTAAATTCCCTAAGTAACCTAAGCTAAAAACAAAAGACCTGACACCTAAATAGAAGCTTCTACACCCCATTGTTCATAATTTGACTTAACCATAACACCACCACAAAGCAGCTTTCCTACCCTCCAACCCATTGAAGCTGCTACAGGAAACACTCCAATTTCACATGCAGTAGCTCTTCACTAGACACAGGCATGTGACTGGACATCATCTTGACAGTAGTTCCAAAAAAGGACACTTCACCTGTCACTTCAGCAATGAACTCCTGTGACCAGTCAGCCTCATTGTAATCTGAAGAGACATCACCGGCGTTATCTGCTGCAGCCAAGAATTCCTGGGTCCAGTTTTCAGACAGTGCCAGGGCTGCCACACCTGGAGCTACATGAGGAAGAAAAAACAGAAGTGAGGACTGGAGCACTCAAAGGCATAATTTATATGTTCCAGGCTAGCTCCAATCACCTCTGATCTTTCTCTTTGTTAGAATAAAATCACAGAAACATTTCACTTGAAAGAAGTCTCTGGAGGTTCCTAGAGTTCTCACAGCAGATTAACACACAAGTTAGAGGCGAGGTTGTTCAGGGCATTCATCAGGTAACTTGTGAATTTGTCTATGGCTGGCAATTCCCCAGCCTCCCTAGATACCTCTTCCAGTACCGAACTGCCTCCTCCAAGGGAAGAAATGTTTCTACATACCTAGGCAGTTCCTCTTTCCACTAATTGTGTCCATTATCCCTTGTCCTTCTCCTGACTATTGCTGTGAAGATCCTGACCGTGTCTGCTGAAGACAGCAACACAACACTCCACCCCTGCCCCTCAGACTCCTCTTCCCCAGGTTAAAACACCCAGTTCCTTCAGCCTTTCCTCTTACAACATGGATTCCTGTCCCTGAGTGTTTTACCAATCTCCGATGAACTTGTTCTAGTAGATCAGTGCACTGGGAAGCCCAAATCCAGAAACAACACTCCAGATGCAATCTCAGAAGAGCTCAACAGATAAGAACCACCCTGCTAGCAGCTTAACCATAACATCAAGATTTTTTCCAGCTCTCCACCTACTTCAGTTCCCCTCACCTCGCTGAGGGGCCTGTCGGAAGCTTGACTGTTCAATCTCTTGCATCTCAGCCAACAGGTCATCCATCTTAAAGGTCTGGGGTGCACGGGACAGCAAAGGGGCATTCTGAGCTTGCAGAAACTCTCCAACCAGCTGCCAAAGACAGAGATGGATTACAAACATTGCACAGAAGGTGAACAGGCAGAGACACAGAGTGTGAAAGAAGGGTTTGTCAGAAAAAAATATTAGCATTAGGTAGGGGGTAAAATAACAAATAGCGTTGATGAGAAAAGCTTTAAGAAGACTAATCAAAAGCCATAAGGAAAGGAATCAATCTGTTTCTTACCTCATCTTCAGTGGCTACTCCCAGTGGTTTGGATACCTGCAAGGAACAGTGGGCAATTGTGTCAACAGTTTTGATCCCATGCCCCTCTCTACACACACAGAGCGACCCAATTAGATTGTATCTTCCTCTTCCTTGAGCTTAGGCTCTCAACATTTTCTTACCCTAGCTGCCTGCTAAAAGAGCAGAAACACTTTGAGGGATCCTGTCCAACCCACTCCCACTACTGTCCGGCTTAGGGCCTGGGACACCAAAGCACACAGCTCACCACAGCCATCAAAATCCCTTGACTGCCCACAAACATGCCCTCACCCCACAACCCTGCTTCGGGTGACCCCTGGGCCTTTTTCCGCAAAAAACCACACAGGACACCAGCTGCACCAAGAGCCCCCGCCCTGCTCCCGCCCAGCCCGAGCTGACGGACCCAGAGCCAGCCCAGCAAGCAGAGCAATACTCACGGCTGCGGCTTCGGGCGCCCCGGGGGGCCAGGCCAAAGGGCCCTGCAGTCCTTCCTGCCGCAGAGCCTTGTCCTGGGTGAAGTGGCCCGCCAGCTTCATCAGGGGGTTGGAGCCCCCGCACTCCGGCTCCACCAGCTCCCTCATGGCCATGGCGCCGGGCACGGAGGGAGAGAGGGTCGGCGCCGAACCCCGCCGCGCCTGCACCTGGCGCCGGGGCGGCACAGACAGCGGGTGAGCGCCGGGCGGAGCGACCGCCTGACCCCGACCCGGCTGCCACCCGCCAGCGCCGCCTCCCCCGCGGGCCCGGCCCGGGAGAGGACGGACACCCACCCGGCCGCCCGCCGGGACAGCAAGGCCGCGGCCCCCGGCCCGAGCCCCGCGGCCCCG